>JAIPRL010003072.1:0-15204 GCA_025469235.1 Pemphigus obesinymphae | reverse complement strand
ATCGGAGCACTCCTTCTGGTAGAAAAAGTGTTTACAGAAAAAAAAAAAAAATAAAAAAAATAAACATCATTGTAAAACCATAAGCTTCCTCGCTACGCTCAGAATCTAAAAAAATGTGTACCTATACATTGGAAAATTAAAATAACTGAACCCGAAAAACCGAAAATAATGGAAAACAAGGTATAAATAATTAGAAAATAATTTTACATCGATCAACGCTCAGAATTGTTTTATCGAAATAAATGATTTACCATTGCTTTAAAATTCATCAGTATCCTATCTGACGTTCGAAGTGCTTCCATTCCTTACTCACAGACTTTTTAAACATTAAATTTAATTAATTTTATGTAATAATGTTATTATTTTAGAAATAAAGTAAATTTATTTAGATTTTGACATATGATTTGTTCTAGTACTTTTTTAGAGGTTATTCTTTAATTTTTCTAGTAGTTTTTATATGCCTAACGCCAAATCTACTGATATTAACAAACCATTATAAATTGTAAAATAACATAGGTACCTATGTATTTTTTATTTTTCATAATTTCCGAATTATATATATATATATAATTTTCGAATTATTTATATACATATATTTTTTATGTAGGGAGAAACCATCTGTATTTGGACGACTTTTTAAAAATAATAGTTGTAAAAAGTATCAAGGGGTGCATATTAACCTCCCTTTAAATATAAACTTATGTATATGTATTATTTTTAATTGTGAGTATTTCATAACAAATAATGACGATAATATTAATATTGTTGTTGCATTGTTTGACAGACATGGGACAGTTCGCGCCTCATCACTCGTGGGGATACTCTCATTCCACCGCATACTCTACGTGGCCGGGTGGAGGTGGCTGCACGAACTTTACACCACCCGCGCTCACCACTGGCTTCACGGGAACTTCCTCAGCCATGACATCGGAACTGCATACCTCCTTGTCAGCTGGCCACCATCACGACTTATTTCCGACTTGTGCGGCGCAAACGACGACTTCTGGTAAGTAATCAAATTTTTTATTGCACGCCCTTAAGGACTCTACTAACTAGAAACATTCTCATGAAAAATGCCAAAATACTACAATAAATCCATTTTAAATCTGAGCTAGTGATATATTGTAGCTAAAATGTAGTCCTTAGTTGTTCATGTCATCTGATGAGCATTTAGTGCAGGATAACATTATAATAATAATCGGTCCCGAGTTCATTAAAATAATTTATTGTTCTATAATAAAATAGGTACTTATAATTTATAATCCGCAAGGAATACATTGTAGTGAATAATATCACAATCATAATCATATTTCAGTCTATCACGTTTTATTTTCTCTTAACTTGTAGTGATACCGTCGTTTTCGGACTCGGGTGGCGCGATTGCAAACAACGGTAACCTAGAGCAACAGTTATTGTCGTCTTCAAACTGTCATCAGCTGCTCGACCGAACCGGGTTTTCGACCATCCGAGGTTACCAACAGCAGTCTACCGGTAACGACCAGGTAATGCCGCCGCCGTTGGACTTGCATCCGTCAACGTCATCGGGTCCCCGTTCCACCGATTCGTCGTCTCCCGATTCGCCTACGGGGCCCGGGGGTTCCACGGACGACATGATGGCCATCGGTCAATCACACGGCTATGACCAAGTGGGCGGCGGATATCACGGCAGTGGCCATCCGACAATGATACCGACCTCATTGCAACTGTACTCGCAGTTGTACCATGCTTCCACGGCCGGAAACATGACCACCAGACACCATCATCACCACCATCACTACCACCAACCCGGTGACGGTGACGATCATTTGGCTAGCGCGGCTCAGAGACCTGTACAACAGGTAGTGGCCGCAGCCGACCATTCGGCCGTCTGGAGACCTTATTGAGGGGACCCCAGTACCCGTGCACTAAATTATTATCAACAATTATAATTTTACTTATTGTGATCGGATAAAACTTTAAATAACCGTGTTTAACTCTTAATATTACGTATAGAAATTAAGACTTTTGTTAGAACATAATTATTATTATTATTATTATTATTATTATTATTGAACCTATTATATTATATAAATCTTGTGATTCATATATATATATATATATATAAATACGATGTGCAATATTTAAAATATATTATATTATAACCTTTATACGCGTCTCGTACGTTGCATTTTGGTTTTCGGTTATTCGGATATACTGTGTTACGTACGAGGTACAATTTGGCAAAAAAAAAAAAACCCCTTCTCCGCGGATCACGAACACCAGTACCTAAAATAATACTACGGCGAGCGGTGCCGTCAAAAGGCGAATACGAGAGCAGTTCGTGCATATTGAAAACCACCAGTGTAAATGAACTTTTGCCTCGGTATACATAATAATAAGACGAGACCCGGGATGGTTAGACCCGCGCGTAGATTCCACGGTCATGTATTATTCATTACGGGCGGGCCGCCGCACGCGCGCCCCGTGCACGGGATTCCGGCACCGCCGCCACTTGCCGGTTGTATAAGTAACCTCCGGTCGGGCCACTGGGAATACGACACGGGAGTTATGACGAACGAAATTCATTATCTTACTTGCGGCCGCCGTCGGGCAAAGGAATTCATAACTCCTCTCCCGGCGCGCCGCC
Organism: Pemphigus obesinymphae; assembly: GCA_025469235.1. Classification (NCBI taxonomy): domain Eukaryota; kingdom Metazoa; phylum Arthropoda; class Insecta; order Hemiptera; family Aphididae; genus Pemphigus; species Pemphigus obesinymphae. Next base: position 12,578 of record JAIPRL010003072.1, on the reverse strand, counting down.
GCCGCCGCCGCCGTTTCCCCGCGAGACCAATTGGCGCGGGCCCTAGCTTTAGGCCGGCGCGCCTGCGCCCTAACAACAATATCGCGTACGCTCTATTGTTTTAATTCCGAATGCTCATCTCGCATTCACCGGGCGCCAGAAACCGTTAATTATAATATTCTTCGTTCAACCGGAACATATCGCGCGCGCATTCCGACCGTATAAACTCTCATATTCGGGCGCCGGCGTATATGCATACCCTACGCGTATACGGGCCTGTATTGTGATATAATATTATATCGGATAACCCGTCGTAACGTCGTCATATATACATGATGTATGCGTCGTCTTGAAACCACCCCTCTCCCACCCCCCCCCACCCCGCTGCACCCTGCCGGGCCGAAAATTTCCAAAACTTTTGCTTTAAACTCGCCGAAAATACCGCACGCACACATTACATAATGCGTCCGTGTAACGCTAAAAACTATGGTGTATCTCGTACCGTATCGCAACGTGCACACCGTTTTCACCGTCTCCGGGGGGTGGTGCGTTCGAACGTTCGCGGTTGGAGCAGATGAGTACAGTAGATGATGAGTTGATAAGACGAGCACAGTACGGTGTAATCGAGATCACTCCGAAAACCCGAACGATATGCGGTTAATTTATGATGAGATTTTTTTTGATAAGCGATTGAAAATATGTTCTACGATTTCTTTGAATTGCAGGTACATATATGATGGGTAATCGCTATTTCAAAACGGAACAAGTTGATCTGTTCGGTAGTCGATTCTATGGGAAAATCATTGCGTATAGTATCAATACAAATAAAAATTATTCGAGTGAAATCAATCATCTGGGTTTATTTTATTTTTCGTATGGCAAAAAAAAACATTACAACTAATATATAAATACAAAACACAACACATGGGCTACTATATATAAGAACATAAAACATAAATCAGTCACAATTGAAAGTATATAATATTGAAATAGCAATAACAAAGGTTAATAATAGTTTTAATATACATATTTAAGTTTATATTTGTAGGATTCGGTGTAGATAGAGATTGTTAAGTCTTATATTTGGATGTCCAATTTTGAGATCCATTCAATTGCTTCTGGAGTGGCCATATGGAGGTTTTTCAGGCCTTTGCTGAATAATCTCCTTGAGCATTTTTCAACAATATGTTCAATTGTTTGTATTGCACTTCCACAGTCACATTCTGAAGTAGGTCTGAGACCCCATTTACATAACATTTGTCCAGTTTTCCCATGCCTAGTTCTTATTCTATTTAGTGTGACCCATGCCTTACGCTGTAAGTGGAACCCTGGTTGTCTGGTTGTTGGATTTTCAATGAGGTTCAGTATGTCTGGGTTCTCGTCCTTCCATTCATTTATCCATTTAGAATTTGGGTTGAAACCGTCCGATCGTAGGTTTTGGGCTAATTTCCAAGGAGGTTTACGAGATTTTAGTCTTTGTATTTGGCTGTGATTAATATCTTTATGAATCTGCAGATCACTATTCGAGATACATTTGTCCCATTCCCGTACAAGTGAGTACATTCTTCTTATATAGGAGGGGGGGGGGGTGTTATATTGCTTAGCACGGGGAGCCAGTGTATAGGCGTAGATTTTATAGTCCCCGTTATAGTTCTTATTATTGCATTTAGTTATAATATAATCATCTTGTATGAACACTTTATGTTGTTGATTTTGAACTTGAACTGTAACTAGCATGACGACAAGTTAAAAGTATGTACAAACTACATAGTAAAAACGATGGCGTTAAAAATGAACGTTGAAATGATATGTAATATTCATAAATGAAAATTACTTGTTATCTATATATGATAAGAATTATTATTATCAGTAGAGTAACGAATAACCTACCTATTGCATTCGGGTAACAAGAGTTAACTCGGAGTGAATAACATGAAGTTTTCGAACGCACCCCGGAATGTTCGTAGACTTCAGACTTTTAAAATCTCTATCGTTATCCGGGTATCGTATACGGTATCGGCGATTTCAAAGAAATTACGACAAAATATGTTTTGAAAATATTTTCCAAAAATAAAATCATGTTCTATAATAATAACATTTAAATACTAGTGATGTTACGAATTGTTCGATTTTTCAACCGAATCCGGGGTGTTCGGTTCGGTTCGAAAATTGAACTCAAAATTGAAAATATTCGAACCGAACTAATTACAAAATAGTGCTGGTCGAATATCGAACTATGAAAAACATAATTTGAACCTAATTTGTCGAAAATCACTAAAAAAATAAAAGAATGTTTAAATAGGTAAGTAGTTTTTTTTTCTATTTTTAGGATGGATAATAATTTTTCCGTAATATATGTGAGTTGGTACTACTCGACGAATTTTCGTTATCGTTTATCAATATAATGTGATATGATGTACTTATTATATGAATCATATACCCATATTCCTCAGTATGTTATAATTAATATAGATACGATGTTTATAAACATAATACTTTAAATTAGAATCGATCACTGATTATTCGGACGAGTTTTCGGCGTTGGAAGCGGAAAATATATATAAATCGTAGTTCGCAAACCAATATTCATGGTCCGATATATAAATAGATTATTCTGTCGTCTTATTGATAATACACTGGTACTCGGTAAATTTATATATCAGTTTTCAGTAATTTAAGGATAATTTTTTTTATGGAAAAAAGAAGCTCTTGAGTTGCCAACTTTTAAATCAAATAAGTGCTAAATTGTTTTTAATGCTTTTAATTTTTTTGAAGTTCGGTTCAGGTTCAATATTTAAATTGAATAGTTTGGTGCGGTTCGGGTTCGGTTCGACTTCAAAAATCTGGGTTCGTAACATCACTATGAAATACCAATATAGTATAAAAAACGTGTTTTACGAATAATCATATTTGTCAAACAGTGTTTAGACATTAAATTTATTTAATACTAACTATATTCAAAGAACAATTTTGACTCTTTTGAAATGTCACTAGGTCATTACGTTGGTCAAAAATATCCAAACTTTGGCTTTACGCCCGCTAATATAGCACACACACACACATTCAATTTTAGAAATTCAATTACGAGAATACAGATATTTTGTACTAGTTATAACTTTGAAATATTATACAACTATAGGTACTTACAAAATTTTACAAGTTATTTTCATATTGAGATTAACTTGTACTTTTTACTAAAGTCTGTACAATATGTACCATACCAGTTTAAAGGCTTTATACTATTGGCAGGGAGGGGTGATCCAATTTACAAACTAATTTTAAAGTTTTTCACCATGTCGTGTATCGAAACTTTGACCCCATTGTTTTCTTTGAAATTTCTATCCCACCACCCAAAAATTTCTAAACACTTGGTTTATACTACACTAAGAAATTAGAAACTCTGTTCTCAAAAACCTATTGTCGTAAAATATTATGAACTAGTCTTTACGTTTATAAAATACTGAGTCCACCACTGATAGCGGATAGTTTTTGAATTAAAATAATTTTAAGTTTTTTTTTTTTTGTCGGGATAAACCAGATTTGTGGAACAGTCTTGACTTTCAGAGTCAGTGCAAGGATTGGCGAGGACCTGGAAATAATTGCTTTAAAAAGAGCAAAAAAGACCAAGGCTCTGTATATGTTTTCAGTTTGCCTTCCGATTCCATTAGCACTGCTCATTATATACTATTTCGTAATCATAAATCATTGGAACGTAGAACATAATAGTAAATATTCGTTTCTATTAATCAGAGTCCAAGGAATTTATAAAAATAACATTCTGTGGTGGTGGCCCATAAAATTTTAAACACTTTTACGTACAATTTTACGCAGAAAATTGAGTTATTATTTATGCGAAATCCGAATTATTTATGAGTTATCAGTTAGATTAATTTTTCATTACAAATTATTTAGTTTATTGAATGAGGAACCGAAAGAACATATTAAATGATTGAACAGATATAATAGTATTAAAAAAAAAAATGATAAGTTAGTAAGTAAAATAGCATCTTGTATATTATATTTATATTTTTATTGAATTTTTTTGAATAAATTTAAGACCAAATTGTGTAAATGATAGTTATTTAAAACCATCCATTATCAGTGGATAGTAGATACCTAAAATATACCTGGTTTTTTCTGAGTAGATGGATTTTCTTTTTAATTTCTATTTCATATAAAGATTTATACACTAAAAAAAAAAAACATGTTTTTGGTCCATCACAAAGATTAATCGAATAATGAAAACTGATTTAAATTTGTTAACAACTTAACTATTAATCGACATTTTTACTTTTAATTAATTTTTCTTAAGTCTTAGATAATTGTTTAATGTTCCTAAAAATCGTTTTATAAAATAGAAAATTACTAAATATTTGTTGGTAAAATATTAAAATATTGGATATAAAAATTTAAAAAGTAAAAATGTCGATTAAAAGTTAATTTTTAATATATACAAATCTGTTTTCTATATCAAAATCGGGCTACACGATAAATCGTAATGATTGACAAAACATACTTTAGTAGGTACTAAGAATACTTTTAAGTAATATTTAAAAGAAATCCGTGAAATGACGATAATTATTCATACATGCGTGTGCCTGCGTGAACAATATCGGTTTGCGCAATTTGTACATTAGTCAATTTATATTCTTATATTATACCCCTTCATCACGCTGGTAGACATATACTTATCGATATGGATAAATCTAAGAATTTATAAAGAAAATTCCTAATATTATCCATAGCATATTATATTTGTCTCTTGGTCGAAAAATTATCAGTCTTGGATTCACATTCGTGTGGTTATATATTTTACAATATTACTGCAGTCTACGGTGACATATTATTAAATTACCTACCTATATTACACTTATAAATAATAACAGCTGTTATAACAGATAAGCAATTTATTATTTTTTATGATAATAATTTTATACAAAGTTTTATTTGATTTATTTTTTGATAATATAGTTGAATTTGAAATATCGTATTATTTTATATTAGTTCAATGTTTTATATAAAGCCCCCTTCCAGAGAGAAATTGAAAATACTCCACTGATAATACATATATTTAAATATATAAACTATAATACATTATTTGAGAATTACCTATTCGTGACGCATTAAAATGAGCTTATATGGATTCGTTTTAATATGCGTTATAACAAATTTTATTAGTGGGATTTTTTTATTTTTTAGTGTTGAGTTACTTGTAGAATTATTTATATAAAATTAAAAACCCAATTTCTACAAAATTGATGGATCCCCTACCATGCTGCTTTTTCAACTTCACACATTCACACATCTTCATGTCTAAAATAATGATAATACGTATATATATATTGTGAGATAATAACACAGCAGGTAAGTGGTAGTACCAGGATAGTACAACTTTTTAAATTATAATTGCAAATATGTCCATGTCCACATTGCTGCAAAAATGAGGCAATAATTCACATCAAGCGCAGTGCTATGCTCTTGTCTATGGCTATAAGTCACTTGATAAACATTTTCATTTGATTTGATAATATCAGATAAATAATATAAACGTCTATTTATCATAGAACATTTTAATGATGAATTGTTTACTATTAATTGGTGTGAAGCACTCAGTCTGATCCGATTTTTAGCAGCATTAAAGGCACATGCATCCGATATGATTTGCAGACCTAATATTTTTAAGATCGAGGGTAAAAGAGATAAAATATGGTCAATAACCGTGGTCATTTCATAATAACATTTTCCGGCTGGTTATTTTTATTTTTATTATCAAAAACCAGGTGAATTGATAAGAAGTTTCCCCCGCCCGCCTAAGATATTATGATTATTACGATTACACAAGTTGAAAATTTCGCTATGATTGCTGCCTACTCGACAGAAGAACTAAACTCTATATGATTTTATATAACATTGTTTTATTGTGATTTTGAGAAACTTAGAACTTTTTCGAAGAAACTGTGTAACAATTATTATAATTATAATTTATAATATAAATTATAAACATATACAGATATTTTTTATTATTATGCATAATACATAGGCAGGTAGTTATTATTATTATTAATTATTTACAATCAATATAATATAATATAATATGATGTATATTATTAAGTTATATTATTATGTTAATATGGCGTAGACTATGTTAAATTTATACCAAATTAGGCATTTTTTAAAAAGTTTTTCATTTTCATTTTGTTTTCCATTTGTATTCAGAAAATTAATAAATATAGGTAGTTACAATATAATTTTTTAATTTGTTGATATTTAGAAATATTAGATTTAAATATGTCGTACAGATACGGATGGTGTATTAATTAAAAGATAAATCATTGCATTCAAAAAACCATTCTAAACGACATTTAGTACAATAATATAATTAAAATAAATATATATACATAAGTAACCATGACAATTTTATTTGTTATTTTATTATTTCCTCTACATTCGTAAAATATGGCCGTTATAAAAGGTAGTTTTTCAACAATTAAATACAATTTAACTAGACATTGTAATAACGGCACTAAATGACTTAATATTTCCCCTAATTTAACATCATTTTTAGGCATTATTGGGCATCCAATGAAAATTACAAATTGATCACTTGATGTTTTGGCTTAAAAGTCAAGAAAATTTAAAATAATATAGTAGATTTATCGATGATCTCAAAAAGTTATTTAAATATGTAATGATTTGATGTATATTCTATTGAAATGTGGAGGGAACCCAAACGGCTCATTTCACAATTAATTTTTTTATATCCCCTTCCACTGAAAAATCCTGAGAAGGCCACTGATACGATAGTGATAGTATATAAATACGTATCCATATCGGTAACCGCGGTAATTAACAATAATAATATATATTTTATACCGTGTAATCGTTTATTTTTCACTGGTTACCTAAATCGATTTTCCTTTCTCGAACTCTATCAAATCGAGTTTCTTGTTTTGTAGTTTTAATCTACTCATCCCTTCAAAATGATTACGTCTAAAGCTTTGTATTATCTTATAAGGCATCTTTGTAAAATGTTTTTAATATAAACATTATTTTTTAATTAACAAATTTTGTTGGATAATCTGAACGTATTTATTTATTATTTAATTGTATGTATACGTTATTACAATGACCAAAAATTAAGAAATATTTCATATATTTTTATTTATATATAGATAGATTTACAACTTGTAATGTAAGGAGTTTTTAAAAAATAATTGTTCGTGTTATTATTATTCATTTTACATACTTATTTTTATCTCGTAAATATTGAAGCTAACATAATATTATTAATATAACATGACTGTATTCTATGTCTGTGTTTAACAGAAAGATAAGTGCTTTAGGATTTAAGAAAGGTATTTATAATGTCGTCCTATTTTCCATAAAATTTCATTTTCGGACATATTATTTCATTATAATAGACTAAGTCGATTGTATAGGTGCACGGTGCACCACAGTTGCACATTTTCATGTTACAAGTTTCGATTTATTGTTTTCAAATTTTTATTATATCTATTGTCATTGTAGACAGTCATTTGTAAAGTATTTGCATGACTGTCTAGATTTTGATATTTCTAATAAAACATTTTATTTTTTTTTGTAAAAACCTGTGAGCTCGGCACTCTAAGGATATATAATAATTTATAAATTATTTTTTCTTTATTTTATTGTAATTAAAATATATTAACAGGAAACTTTTAATTATTGCACTTGCCTTTTTGAAGTTTTTTTTTATATACGTATATATATATAGTAACATATAATCTATTTAGAGAGAAAATATGCTTTAATATGCTTTATTAAATAATAAATTATATGATTGATACTATTTAAATATTCATAATAATATGTGTAAGTGTATTTATTTCTAAGCCCTTAGATATACTACTAACTAATGTTTCCGTCGACTTTAGTTTACTAAACGTCTTTAGGATTAGGTCCACAAGCAGCTTATATAAGCCGACCCCAAGGAATGTAATCGTATTTTGGGGCTACATAATGGTCAGTTATTCAGACAAAAAGGATCAAGGTCCATAAATAATCCTTATGAGCTTTAAAGTATGCTGAAACAATCCTTAAGTTCTATCTACCAACTATTATATAGAGTTGTATTTTTTAACCTACCAAAAATAAACTGTTATCTAGTGGTTTTGAAAAATAAGTATTCATTATATTTTAATGAAACTAATGCCAAATTTTTTTTTAAAAATCCCATACAATCGTGGTTATTACTTAAAATATATTTTAAAATAATCATTTAAAAAAAAAATGACCTCTGTAAAGTATCAACCAGATGAAATTTGCTACCAGATAATAGTGCTATTTTTAATGATCGGAGCTATTCTTCCTATACAATTTTTGAGTTCAGACATAAAAAAAACACATCATCGTAAAATCAATACATTTCTCGCTTCGCTCAGAATCTCAAAGTAATATATATATATATATTCATGTATATGTTTATTATGTATAACACACTGCTTACAAATTAAAATATTCTATGCTAAATCCGGTTGGTAAATATTTTTATGCTCACTGGGATTACAGCTTTTATTATATATCTATATTATTTTATAACCATCTTATTGTATACCTATACTTATCACTTACAAATACTGTTATATTTTCCATTTGAATGTATGACTTCGTACGAACTTTTATTATGTGATAAAAAATAGTTGTTTATTCTTTATATTTCGCTTGATTTTTTAATAATAGTAATTAATCATGAATATCAAAATATTCCGTTACCTACGTTTTCACTTAATTTTCATATAAATGGTTATCCTTTTGTAGCAATTATTACTTTTCTCGTATGCTATATAATGCTTAATATAATAAAATGGTGGATTTCATCGGCTGGCAAGGCCTCTCGTCGTCTTCGCATGATTTCTAATCATAATCTCGTTGAAATGTTGGTAACACTGGTCCAAATAATTTCATTAGAACTAAAAAAGCCTATCTAATAATACATGTTATTTTAATATAATTTTTTATATTACTTATTGCTCTTATTTCTTTATACCTACTTAAAATTCTATTTTATATACGTATACCCACTAACTTAACAATTTTCATTTGTTAGCATTTTGAAGAAAATAGTAGGTACCTACCTACTAATTAAACATTTTTATTAACCTATATGTTTTTAATTTTAATAATAATTTTTTTAAAACAATTTGTAACTTAATTTCCTTAATTTGTTCCTACATTTTTTTTTATAATATTTAACCTCATATTTTATGAGATACAGCCGGTTTTTAAATGCGAGGAGGGAGAGACAACTACGGTAATCTTCCGACATCATTCAATATACTTCAAACAAATTTTATATTATTCGGATTAATCTATAACCAGAGTGGGAGTGCATCAGGGTTCGGCTTTGAGTCTTTATTTATTTTCCTGGTGGTGGATGAGACAACAAAGTATATACAGGGTGAGGTAACATGGTGCATGTTGTTTGCAGATTATATAGTAAAGGACTAAGGATTAGTAGGAGTAAAATAGAATATACAGAGTATGATTTTGATGAAAGAAAACACAGTGGGAATACGGAAAGAAATTAATAAAAAAAGAAATAGAAAGAAATTTGGACATTGATGTAGTGGGAGAGGGTGAAAGGTTCAAGTATTAAGGGTCCATTGTACAGGTAGATGTGGGTTTCGTAGATGATATAAAACATAGGATTAAGTGGAGAGAAGCGGCAGGTGTTTTGTGTGACAAAAAAATCCCTATTAGATTAAAAGGTCAATTTTATAAGGCAGTGGTGAGACTTGCAATGATGTATGGAACAGGATGTTAAGCAGTAGATGATAGGAAGATAGAACAGAGTATAACTGTAGCAGAGATGATAATGTTAAGGTGGATGAGCAGAGTGACTAAAGAGAACAAAGTAAGGAATAAGTATATATAATTGTTGTATAGGTGTAACTTCGATAGTAGACAAAATGAGGGAGAACAGATTAAGATGGTTAGAGCCCGTATTAAGGAGGGAAGAGAATTAGGCAGTAATATTGGTAAAGAAAATGTATGTTGATGGTAATAGAAGAAGAGTAAGATGGAAAAAGAGGTGGGGGATGTGATATCTGGTGATATAAGGAAGAGGGAGGAGGGAAATTACGAAAAATTTTGCAGGAAATAGAGTTAAGTGGAAGTGAAGGACCAGGGTGACCAACACCAAATAATTGGGAGAGAAGACGAAGGAGAAGAAGAAGAAGAAGAATCTATAACCGATTTTTAACCATCCTTTTAGAACTAGTAACCTCGTTTTCCACCGAAGTAATACATAGGAACGGTCCCGAGAGAGTAACATAGCTGATAACATCTAAAAAAAAAGAACTGATAACCTTGGAGTTTTCAAGTAATAATTATTTTCTCTGTGTAAAGATATAAAGAAGGCATATTCAGATTATTTTGTCGTATTACAAGAAAGGCAAGGTTACAATAAAGACTAAAGAGTAATGCAAATAAATCATTCTTTAAACCAATTTATTATTTTGAATAATTGAAAATATTAATCGTTATTCATTATTATAAAATAACGGTATAAATTCAGTAAAATTAGGTAAATTTTATCAATGATTTTTACTTGAGATTTTCGTTTTAACTTTTTATAAAGTCGATTAAGAAATTATGAACTAGGAGAGGCTAAATTAAATTGAAAAAACTCATAACTTCAAAGCAACGAACTTACATATTCTAAATATTCTTTGGTGAAAAACAAATAAATAGGTTACAAATTCAATTTTATAGGATATATGTTTTTTCAAGTGATTTTATTAATTAGTGGGGGTGGCCCCATTATACAAAGTAGCATAATTTGGAAACTGTAAGGTTAGAAATTTAAAAAACAAATGGTTACAAATAGATTAAAAGTAGGTACCATTTAATAGTTTAAAAATGATTGAACTAATTCCATAATACTGAAAACTTAGTTCACTGCGTATTATTTTATTTTTATTGTGTGGGATGGTAATATGGATGTTAGGGTATATAACCTAACCTCTCACAAGCTAAGCTCCTACTCGTAAATATCGCTTAAAAATAAGAAAATATAAATTAAAATTAAACGTATTAAATGTAAAAAATAAAAAATATATAGCTGAAAAATAACTCACTATTTTCGAATGAAAATTAACGCCCGTTATGATAAAAGTTATAGTAATAAAATTATTATCTTGCTAAGTTATAACTTAATTAAGACTAATCAAAAATTAAGTTTAACTCATTAAATAATTTCAGCTTTGAATCATATTTTAGTTATATATTTTTAAATTTAAATTGATTAAAAATATAAGTAAGTACTTACGTATTTTAATGTTACAGTACCTATTCTGTATTCAACTTGCATTTTTTAAAATAATATCATAGTTATTCAAAAATTCAAATCGACATTATGTAATAATTAATTTTTTAGTCACCAATATTATATTTTAATATAATATATATATTTTATTGATAATATAAATTTTTGAACTAAAAAAAATGGTTCATTGTCATATTTGATTGATCATGCATTTTTAAACGTATACCATTTTGATTTCTAATAATAGAATACAATTTAGCAGTGGCTTTGAAAGTGGGAGGACGATTAAAAACTATTCATTATTGAAAAGCAAAGAATACATTAATAATTATGTACCAATTTAAAAGGTATTCATTAAACCAAAATTAATATCATATAACAAAACAAATATATAAGTACTTCTTCTTCTCTTTCGCCTTCTCTCCCAACTATTTGGGATCGGCCAAATTATTATTTAAATTATTATTATTATTTGTATATATTTATACAAATATATAAGTACATTTTACAAAAACCGAAAATGAAAAAATAATAACATTTATACGTTTTATACTCAAAATTTAAGCGTCTATCTTTCATTAAACAGGTCTTATTCCAAGTTGTTTTATTTCAATTGTCGGTGAATATGATACTGAGTTTTTTTATCTACTATGTTATAATAATATAATATACACCAATAATAATAAAAGAACAAATCAAATAAATAATAAATAAATATAGAAATTATAGAAATGTGCACCCGTCACGAACACGAACACCTGTATTTATACGTTAACTTATTCAATGTTGTTCCGCAGTCCACAATCCACGTGCATATCGGGCGATTATTCGTATCGCTCCGGGGATGTGTTCGAATATTCGGAGTTAGAGTAGAGTAGTGTAGAGTAGAGTAGTGAGTTGAGTAAAGTAGATAAGAATGAAGTAGAGTTTAATCACAGAATAAATTGATATCCGAACAATGATAATATCTTTTGATAAGTGAGCCACGAACACGTTTATAATTTAAAACAAGGATATACAATAATTTACTACAAACAACAAAAAAATATACTTTTAAAGAATAAATTTTAAATTGTGCAGAAGCTGACCAACCCTGATATATATAATTGATAATACCTAAACACACAGCATTTTCTGACATATCATGCAGAATGAAGGTTTTTCAAGACAGGTCTTGTTACTATATTTTAATGAATCTGTTTATTCAGGCTGTTTATTTTTCAATATATTTAATATGTATTTATTTAACTGTACTTCATCTAATAAAATAAGAGTAAAAATGTATACAAATTAT
>JAIPRL010003071.1:0-50941 GCA_025469235.1 Pemphigus obesinymphae | reverse complement strand
TTGTTAAGTTAAGTTATAATTGAAAATAATATAAACTAAGTTAAGTTAAAAGTTACTCGTATATTTTTTATTAACTTTTAAAGTTAAAAGTTAACTTTGAAAAAAAAAGTAACTTAACTTACCTACTTAAAAGTTAAAATTTCCTAATTAGGAAAAAAAGTCGATATACCTATTATATCGTAAAAATTAAAAAAAGGATGGTTATTCTTTACTCTCAAAAAAACTACTCGGGAGTTCCTCTGTCTGAAAAAGTGTAAACATGTAAATATAAAAATACAACACGTCATTTTAAAACCCATGCATCAATAAGAAATCAGAAAATAACTTCTAACTGTCAAGATACCTACATTATTGTTTGATTCACACTAATGTAGTGTAAAATAAGCAGTACCTACTACTTCAATATATTTTCTATACTAGATGGACATAAATACTACCCTCCATGTAGTTAAAAAGACCGAGCTCAGCCCAATATTCGTGAACGGCCAACGTCGCGGCGTGTGCGTGAGTGGTAGGTACATCGATTATTAATGAACATGCTATTCTAGGTACCTACTAAAATTGCGTAAAAGTACCAAAAAGTAAAATCCCATTCAAAAATTTGAATTGTTCTTCTAGCAAAATTTAACTTAATTTAGATACTTTTATGTAAAGTTAATTTAAAGTTAACACGTTAATTTTAATAAAAAAGTATAATTTATTAAGTTAAAAGTTAATCTGAAAAAAAATTAATGAGTTAAGTAACTTAATTAAAATTAACTTAACTTTTTAACCTAATTTTGACTTTTAACTCGTTAATGCCCAGCCTTGGAAAATATTATTAATTGATACAATACGAATAAGAGAGAATAGTGAAAAACATATTGCAATAAAAATTTGAAAAAATAGTGGTTACAATTGAAAAATGTCTCATTCAAATAGGCATAACTTATGTAAAAATATATTTATCAACTTAAAATTTTATATTCAGGGTCCACATGATGTAATGATAAAAACGTAATAAAAATAAAATGATTTGTATAAAATTTAAAGTTGTCAATTTTGACCGCCTAATAACCAATTTCTGACCACACTGTGCGTCGCATCGAGTAATAAGAATAACATTGTCAAATGTCAACAAATTAGGAAAACGATTTCTAACAATAAATTCAATAATGTTATTCATAAATTGGACTCGGACAGGTGGTCATGCTGTTGCCAGAAGTTAGTCGGTTTATAATATTGGTGCATTTATAATGGATCTGATTAAAATCTGATTCAAATTGTTCTAAACCGATTTAGTAAGAAATTCGCTATGTATATTGGTTTATCCTCACCTTTTTGGTGTTTTCACGCACTATATCAATTTTTTCCGTGATGAAACACATGACAAAATCTATTTTGTCATGTTAAAACCACAGAACAGTCGCAGAATAAAAGTTATTCTGTGGTAAAATAGTGAAAACACATAAAATAACAGATATAATATGATAACATTAAATGTGATAAGGAAATTAATTAGCGGAAGCAAGATTAGGTGGGGATGAATCTGGATCATTATTTATGAACCATATCGGAATGATGGTCGAAAAAAAAAATTAACCGATTTATCCTATTTTTTAATCGGTTTACTCTAACGAATTTCTCAAAATTAAACCGGTTTACTTTTAAGAGGGAAATTTACACCGGTTTAGTCTAGCGAATTTCTAGATGGTAATTTATAATCAATGGTAATAGGTTCATTTTTTAAATCATTTGTAGCTAGGTATGTATTATTTATAAAGATTTTCTATAAAATTTTCATTTCCTTTGCCCTCTCTCCGGTCTCGGTTCTACTATTTGGAGGAGAGTTTTTCAATTTTATTATAATAGTGAAAATGCATTTGTAAAATATTTAACATAATAATTATATATTATAATAAATAATATTTTGTGGATATTTTTTGATAAAAAAAAAAAACCGTTGACCAGTATCGAAATTTAATTTTGAGAGAATATGGATGGGGGCAAAATTTTTTTTGCGGAGGTCAAATTGCGCGCGCAGAGAACACGATGGATGACGGTTATGTCTGTCCGTAAACGCACAGAGCGGGTCATGTGGACAAACTACTCGTCATTCGGGAAGGGGCGCGAGACACAAGGGAGCATCTCGGCGTTGGCTAGACGCACTGCAAGACGGCACAGTAGCCCCACCCTAGCCACACAACCGGGTTCTAGAATCACCGGTCGTGTTAGGGTGTTTATGCATGGCGTGTATCAAGTAGGGGGGTTGGGAGGCATGGGGCAGGACCCCGCCCAATCAAGGGTAGGCTCAGACCACCGCCGTACACACTCCCCCCCCACAACACACACACACACACACATTCACACCAAGTGGTTTTTTCCGAAACGAACGTTTTCACGCGCCGAAGGTTTTTTGGGTCCCGTCCGACCCAGATTCATCATGAGTTTGGGTTTTTCGCCATGTGGCGGATTTGGGTGCATCTCTATGCGCCAGACCTCACGAGTACAAGGTCCTTATTCGGTTGTATATATACCAGACATTCGATTCAAAACCATCACACGGTAGAGCCAGGATTTTTGTTTCTGACTATAACGTAGTAGTGTGCGGTGTCGCTAAAATCGCTACTAGATGGCGCTACGGTAAGTCCCGCTTGATTTTGATTTTGGCAACGGTCATATTATCTACCTATTCATTATAAATTCGTTTAGACCGGATTTTCATGGACGCATGTATAATAGAAATATGCAAGAAAAATACGAATTATGCGGCATAAAATGCAATTATTTTTGTTTAGCTTTAAATTGAGTATTAGGTACCTAGTACCTAAAACATTAATAATGGTAAAAAGCAATGAAAAATACCTATGATATGCAGAAAAGTACATTTCAATTAAGAATAAACACTACCTAACGCCCAAAATACGCATTATAAAATGTTATTATTTTATCGTTCAAGTAAGTATAATGATTTATGAAAACTATTAACGAAAACTCAATGACTGCATTCAATTAATGTGGAAAATAGCATCAAAAATCCAGTCTTTTCACTATAAAATTTTGTAATTCATTATTATTCGTTATGTTTATATACACTTATCTATGGTTAAATTGTAGAATCCTATAGATCCTTTCTTATATTAGGTATTATTATTATTATTATTATAAAAGGTCGAAATAACGGCGTGTTTCGGTGCTCGAGGTCCCAGCGGTTCGACTCCCAGATAGCAAATTATGTATAGGTAAATACCTAGCCAACGAGATTTTTCTCGCTGCAGGCAGCGTCGTCTGATCTCTAGCTGGTACAAGCCGTCCATATAATTACCAAACCCATTCAATAATTTAGTAGCTATCATGATAATAACCATCTTCGACTCCTATAATAATATGTGAAATTGTGACGTATTGTAAACCTGAGCATGTTTGAGTTTGGGAAATATGAGCACGTAAAACATAGAAAAGAGATTATTAAAACCGTTATGTGTTTTTACATTATTATGTAACATTATAACCACTCGTGGTGTTATTTAAGTTTCCACAATGTAGTACAAATTTTAAATGTTCACAAAATCCAATACAAAGCATTTACGGTTACCTATGCATTATAATTTATATAAGTACCTAAACATCCCGATGTGCACTACCTATATGATGGATTCAACGAATATAAACAGTAAATCCACCGTATATTCAAGTTTGTTTTTCGTTTGGTTAATACATACCTGCATACACGTTTGTATAAAACGATACATAAAATTGTTTTGTTTAATAATATATACTTATTTTCAATTTTCAACTAGGTATATACGTAGGTAGTGTATAAATACTAAACGTTAAATATGCAGTGTTGAAGCGTTTAAAATCCATACTGTACTTTTGGATTATATGCATAGGTAATCATTTTTATCATTTTTTTTTATTTTTTAATTAATTATAAAATATTATTGATATAGATTCTTAAAAAATGTGTCAAATACATTTTGAATTTTATCTATCGATAATATTTCTTTATTCGCATTTTTATTGAATCATTTAATATATAGGTATAGCCTATAGGTAGTTATACATTTATTTTTTGAAATATGAGGTGTAAAGATGGACATGGTAATGACAATTATTATACAATATATGTATATACATACATATAGGTTTGAGGTAATCTGTATTCTGTAATTACAAAATGGGTACCTACCTACCTACTTAATTAAAAAAAAAGTAAAATTTAGACCAAAATATTAATATCATATAATAATGCTAACAATATTGTTATAACTAAAATTAATAAATATTAAAGATATCTGCAAAATTAGATGTTATAAAATTAGTAGGTAGGTATAGGTTTTATTTCATTAAATTAAAATTATTGTAATTTATAATATAAAAAATAATGTATTAGATATCTAATATAAATTAAAAAAAATAAACATTCAGCAATCTATATAGTATCTATAGCCGTGGGTGTGACCTAGTGGGTTAAGGAATACAATTTGTCGATAAAACTTTTTATTTTTTTATGTTTATTAAATAAACTATAAATCCACCTTATATTATCCACACTTAATCAATGGGTATAATGTATTGAAAGCACCCATAAACAGTCGATCTATACATACAAAATATCCACTACGTATATTGCCACAGTGTAAGCATTCAATATACAATTTTACTTAGGTAGGTATATAACGTTTAGAAGCACAAATTTCATGTTTATCATTAATAGTGGCTGAATTAATTAAGTCTATAATATTATATGTTCTGTGCTAATATAATGATAACTGGTAATCATTTAAATATCAAGTATCTGGCATTATTATTTTCCGGTTTATAATTATTTTGAATTTTCCATTATAAAGCCAATAAAATTTTTGCTATAATTAGAACCCCCCCCCAAAAAAAAAAAAAAAATTGTAAAACAAATTTCGACACAATTTTAAAATTTTAAATAGGTATATAAAATACAAAAAAAAGTTGTTAATTTTAATGTTTTTTTTAATAAAACAGAAGTTCTAGTAAAAAAAAATCAATATTTTAAATTGATACATAATTTTTTAAATCACAAAATGTGGGATAGTATCCGAATACGTCTTAGAGTTGCATTTGAACTATTTTCACAGAAGATATAATGGTAGGGCATACATCTTTGATTTTTTAAGGGAATCATGAAAAGTTTCAAGTTAATTATTATGTTTATTATTACAGAGGAATAGTAATTATATTTATGGAGCTGGAAAAAATCCATGCTATACTACAACATAATATTATGTGAGACCTGGATGAAGCATGAAGTCTAACTTCAAAGGTTGTTCAAACTTTAAGCCAAAAATATATTTACAATACACCTAAATATAGTATATGTATGTTATTCCCTTAAGTAGGATTTACAGCCACAACTTCTAGTAAGAATCAATCATAAACGAAAATGTTTAAAACAAATTGAATTTTTACTTGTTAACTCATTTATGATTGGTTCTTGATAAAAGCTGGTGTCTAGAAGCTGAAGCTGTGAATTTGGCATCAGATCTAATGTTTTGTTACTATTATAATATAATGGGTCTCTCGAGTTTTTAATAAAAATAATTATTTATTTATCATTTATGGACATTTACATTATTGCATTTATGTAAGATCATACAAAAAAAAAAAAAAAATAAGTATCCATAGATATATGTCAATGTTACCATGTATAATATATATATATATATATTGTAAGATATAATATTGGTAACTAGAACATCTATAAATAATAATTATTTTAATTATTTAGTGGTAGTACACACATCATCATAATAGCATATGTTTTGGTGTATTGGTAAATGTACGTACTACTGTATAATAATAAACGGAAAATATTTTATATAAAAATAAAAACTCAATTTCTACAAAATAATTTGTTTTTATTTTAACAAAACGTATTTAGAAATTAATGTTTTCCTAACTACTGATTCAGTAGTTGTTTAACACTGAAGATGAAAACATTGTTTTTGAAATACGTATTTGTTAAAATAAAAACAAATTATTTTGTAGAAATTGGAGTTTTATTTTTATACATATAAATAATTTTACAAGTAATTCAACATAAAAAAAAAAAAATATAGAAAATATTTTATTAACATATACACACTGAAAGAGAAGAGACTTAATGCACAGTTTTTATGTTTATTAAAATATTATACTTTTAAATAGATACAGTTTTGGAATAGGCTAAGACAGAAACTTATATTGAAATTTACATGATCAAGTTACTGATTAAGTAAAATAATAACATTTGTCACTAAGACTAACACTAAAAATGTCTAGAATTTTTTGTATAGTTTAAATCTAAGTTTTTTTTTATTATTTAGTTTACTTAGTATAAGACATATAAATTAATTAAATACATAATTATATAAAGTCTAAATATATAATTTATAATAATAATAGGTATATGTATAATGTATATATTGTACTTTATGAAGTATTATTGAGTCCAGGTATAGTGTCGTAATTTTTCTGAAGCTGTGCTTTACTGAAGTCCATTCCAGGGTACTAAAATATTAATTAATAATTATAATACATATTGTTTATTGGTATACACTTAGTCTATATTAGTTAATAGTTTACCAACAAAAATATTGTTAAGGGAAAAAATATAAATAAATATGTTAATACATATTTAATAATAATCAGAACCGGATGTTTCGGTGTGGCTGTTTCGGCGTAGAAATCATTTAAGCGTGAAATCTATTTTTAATTCCTTCAAAAAATGTATTTATTTATTGTAAATAAAAATAAAAAATAGTTTATACAATTAATAATAATTGGTATGTAGACGGCACTTTTAAAGTAGCTCCCCATTTATTTTCTCAAGTATATGTGATATTGGCTAAATATTTGGATGATATTCATCCATTAATATATGCACTTTTACCAAATAAAACAAATGAAACATATGAAAGGTTATTTAAAGTGCTTCTTGATCTAAAACCAGCTTGCCATTTCGAACAAACTGCCATCAAAGCTATAAAAAATAATTTTCCAAAGTTCACATGGCTGTTTATTTAATCTTACAAAAATTTTTAGATTAAAAATTGGCGAATTAAATTTAATATAGTAAGAAGATAGAACAAAGAACTATGCAAAAGCAGCTAATCACCGTCTTAATATTGAAATGTTAGTTAATTATCCAACATTGTGGGTAATTATAATTGCTTAAGGCGAATACAAAGTAGACGTGATACCTTCTTTAGTCAATTAGAAGCAGGAAAGAATCCATCGAAAAAAAAAAAAATATGTAGACATCGATAAGCGAATTTTTAAATTAGTAAGTGACTATGATAATCGAAACATCAGTTTTTTAAGAGGTATAGCATATAATTTAAACATGAATTTACATTTTTATTTTTACATACGATTTTATTTTTAACTTTAATATATATTATACTATTTAAATTTTAATTCAATATTAATTTATATTTTATACACTTGCATGTGTTTTAAAATAAATTAAATATCATAATATCGTAAGAAAGACGTGCGTACATTGACATCTATTGTTATTTATTATCATGTGTAATAATAATGGTAATAATAATTGAAACCCGGTAATGGGTATCCGGACAAAATCATGATAATACTTATTATAATTTATTTTTTGTATTTAACGATAAGTGACCATTAAGAATCCCGATATAGTATATAAATATAGTAGGTACCTACTCAAAATGTGTCGGACTCAAAATAAATTTAAATTATTATGTTTTGCATTTAACAGTAGTTTTATTTTACCCTTTTTTTTGTAAAATAGATATTAAAAAGTAGGTATTTGATATAAATTGAAATTTTAAACGTTATTATTATTATTTATTAATCAACATTTAAAATAAACTATTAGGAAAATTAAATAATTAGTACTAATTAAAACAGCAAAATATAAAAATAACTCAAAAATATGATTCATGCCGAAATGGCTTCTATGATGAAATGGTATACACCGAAATGGAATCTCCAAAATGTCCTATACTCAATAATAATAATAATTTTTAATTTTATCTTTAAACATTTCAAGTCGTTGAATTTGAAAACAAAACTTGAAAACACATTTTTAAAATAAAAAAATATTAGAAAAATTGCATTGTTTTTATTATTATTATTATACCTTTTGATATATAAATTATAACAATAATTAGTTTCAAATTTAGAAAACAATATAATATGCTTGAACTATTAAATATTATTAAATTATAAACCCAGATTTAATTCAGTAATTATTACTAGTTACTTATATTTTGACAAGGTATAAATTACATTTAATATCATATTTTTAGTTATAACTGTACTGTTTTTTATATACAATTAAATAAGTTATTTAAATCTTGATTTTAATAATAATTATAATTATATCGTTACATCAAATATCTATGATAAACTAAACAATTGTACTACCTATAAAATAGGTCTAAAACTGAATGGCAATATCTCAAGTCATAGGATATGGAAATAGTTAACTCAGAATGCAATATATTTTTAATTTTTAATTACCTAACTGTAAGCCATTATACAATGAAATTTGTATTTATTTCAGAAAACATTGTATTTTGTATAAAAAATTATATTAAAAAAAAAAAATCATTTTGATCATTAGACATTAAAATAAAAATGATGGAATTATAAAAATAATGACTACTAAAAGTTTCATGAGAGATCATCCATATTTGTGCATACAGACCGATTCAATGAAGGCTCAGGCCATAGCGATTCTGAGTTTATCTCTCTATTGATATGCTTAAACTGATGTGATTGAATAAAGTGATGTGAGATACAATCTCTTGTAAAACACAGTATACTAGACATTACGGGAAATACTTTAAATATCGGGTACTAAAATTATAACATTGTTTCTTAGTTGGTTAAAATACACCAATATAAATAAAATATAATAATTGTTAATTCAATTCTTAAATAAGGGTTACATAGTATGGTACATAATGGACAATTTAGGTATGAGGTATTCAAATTCGTACTATGTTATTAATAATAAATACCAATTACCTAATTTTTCAAAAACTATAAAGAATATTCAAAGTTATGCATTATAAAATCTGAAAAAAAACCACCACATTTTAGCATTTTCAAGTTTAGCAAATAAAATAGACATTTAAATATCAAGTTGTAGTAATAGAAACATTAGAAACTCATTGAAATTAAATTAGATACTAAATATTTATTTTTATATCAAATTGTTATTGTTCATTAAATATAAAACTAATATTACATTGTTTTTACCTCCTAACCTAAATCCGGGTCCACACTTGCAACATGCATGCGTAATATAATGCCGTATCGCAACATCATCGCGTAACTGCAACAACAGTGTTAGACGTTAATGTGCAACATCAAAGCATAACAAAATAGCGAATAAGATGATACGCGACGGTGTTACGCAGCGTTCCATTGGTCATCAGTGTTTTTGCTCGCATCAAAGAATGATACGGGTTAATGTTGTGCAACAATTTGGACGTGATTATAAACTGAATACAATTATAGCGCAATATTATATATTTCACAATCCTCTTGTGCATAGTTCAGAGTGATTTCAATTTAATTTTACTAAGTGTTTTTATTTTAATTTTAATTGTAATAAAAGTTAAGTTAAAAAATTCGACATTCGTGTAAAGTTTTTTATATTTTCCACTTATGATTGGAATTTTAAATCAGCCAACAACATATTACCATGTTCCTCTCTCCCTTTGTAAAGTTTTGTCTGCCACCATTTTTTGGTTTTCTTTGTTTTTTAATGCATAATGAATATATATACCTATGTATACCTATGTATGCAACAGCATTTGCTTGTAAATTATTCATAGTTGATATAAATATAAATAATATAAATAAAAAAAGATAAAAAAATGAACTAAAAATATTATCAAATTATTACTGTGTGTTGGATCAAAGCGTATTGAAAGACAACAGACAGCTGGTGGAATGCGGCGAACATTGCAACATCGAAAAAATACTAACTAAAATGGTTGCGACATTTTGCGTATCATGCAACACTATATGCGACGATGTTACGTGATACATGATACGTGTGAATATTGCAAGTGTGGACCCGGCTTAAGAGACAAAATCAAATTAATATTAAATATAATTAATAATATTATCTAGCGATTTACGTAGCCTTTTTTCTTCAATATATTAATTTTTTTATGATTCATAATTATTGAAAAAAATTAAAGAAT
Organism: Pemphigus obesinymphae; assembly: GCA_025469235.1. Taxonomy (NCBI): domain Eukaryota; kingdom Metazoa; phylum Arthropoda; class Insecta; order Hemiptera; family Aphididae; genus Pemphigus; species Pemphigus obesinymphae. The sequence continues at coordinate 40,745 of JAIPRL010003071.1, read as the reverse complement.
TAATTTTTCAACAACTTATAAAACGTGTAAAAATGCACATATCAAAAATTGGCTAGGTTGGTTCGCTAGGTTTTTTTTTTATTTCAATTTTTAATAATCAAGTTGTTAAAAATGAAAAATGTTTTTTTTTTTTGTAAATATCGTATTGACAACAATAAAAATGGTATTGATACAACACATATTTAAATATATTCAAATTCTTGGATTTTAATTTTTCTTAAAATCTCATAAAAAATGCCTATGACAAAAATAATTCAAATCTTGTTTAAACTGCATTTCTAACTTTGGTTATACACATCAATATATTACTTTTCACTTTGAATAGGTACCTCAATTTGAAACTTTTCAAGATCCATTTTTTTTCTCATTTCATGATAGGTTATGGGATCTGCTCTAAATGATCCGTCTTCCATTAAAGACTCCCAAACAATTTCTGTTTTTATAAAGTCTGCTTTAGCTAATACAATGTTTAACAAAGTACCACTATCTACCAATGTCCATACAGTTTCATCAGCATGCACTTTTCTAAATAATTTGCCCTGTAGACAATAGTAGAATATAATTTAATATAATAAGAAATAAATAATATTTAATGATGTAAAAGTAACACCAATGTATAAAACTAAACTTACAGAAAATAATGTTCTCCCTAATATTTGACAAGTAATACTTGAGTTAGTAACATTTACTTTGACATCTTTGGATTTGGTATTGATTGGTAATGTTACTTCAATATTTAATTCATCCACAGTTTGCCACCATCTACCCCATTCAGTATTACATGGTACTATACCACTTTTTTCGTCGAAAAAGCTACTAGCCATATTCTTGAAAATTAATATTAAACAAAATTATAATTTATATGAATTATGAATATTTTAATAATTTTTTATTAAACTATCTAATTTATTATTATAGTTATAAAACAGAATACCTATTCGGTGGTGTATGTTCTTTAGATGAAAAAACTTCTTTTATTATTTGTTATCTCGATGCTATCATTAATCATTCGAATTATTATTAAATAGAGATATTAAATCGTATTTATCAGTAATAACCTAAAATAAAATACAATTCCCGCCAATTTTTTTAATGAACAATAACAATACATTTTTAAACATTTTTTTACATTTTTAAATTAATTATTTATGATTGTTTAATTTAAATATTTAATAGTTTTTGGTATTCAGTAATAAGTATTTAACCATTAATTAAGTTATAATAAAATTAATTGAATTTAATTGTACCAACTTTATACTAACTAAATAAACTTTAATTGTATATGTTAAACAATTTTCTATTTTAAAAAATTGAACAAGTAAGAGAAATTATCAGATTGTGTATTATTTTTCATTTTATTGTTAAATGGGAATTGAGAATTTGTAGAAAAAATCGTTAAATGGTAAATGGTAATGTTTAATTTATAATGTAGGTAGTATTCTGACATATTTTACTGTAGTAGATATACCTACTTATATAATTATTTCTTCATTAGGTAATTCTTACACATCTTTATTATTGTCACTTTATTTGAAAATAATAATTATATGATATTTTAGGGTTGCCATATTTCCCGGTTTTGACAGGACTGTACCGATTTTGAGCATAGCGTCTTGGCGTTTCGACAAAATCTTGTGATACTGTCAATTGTCCAAAAATCAAACTTCAATAATCAGAATTTAGAACAAAGTTCCCCTTTGAGTTTACAATTAGACAAAATGTCCCCAGATTTTTAAGCAGACAAAATCCCCCGGGTTACAATATACCTATGACAAATTTTTTTTAAATACCACTCTATACCTCTGCCCCCCTCCTGTATTATTTATTTTATTAGCTACTACATATAGTTGTCCAGAGATTGAAATGGATTTTTATTAACGAAGAAATTCATAACACGCTATAGTTATACTGAAAAATATTAACTCTTGTATAAACTTTAAAGAAAAAATATGCCAGACGTCATAATATTAATAAAAATAAAATATAAATAATTTTTTTTATATCTATATAATATATATATTTCATTTTTATATTGTTTGATGGTAGTCCTTTGGTATAGGTTTTTATATTACATGTGCATATTTAAAGTCCATGTCCCTGGCACTCCCCCTTCCATGTCGAATTTTGGATCTAGACTAATGTGATTTGTTTATGCTTTATGTCCTGTTGTTTGTGTTTAAATCCCCTAGGACTTATTCCAAAATTTGATTGGGAGGTGCTGGAGACACAAACCTGCATATTTAAAAAATTAAAAACATCTTTGCATCACATTTTATTGTTTTTATTTTTTCAAGGAGAATTTTGTCCAAGGTCAATATTTCAGTGGGATTTTGTCCTATCGCAAATTCATATGGGGGGATTTTGTCCGTTTACCCAATAATCAATATTAACATTTTTAATTTTAACAAAGGAAAGACATTTTTTTAAATAATATTATTATTGTAAAATGGTTGATTAACAGAAATATAATAATGTTAATATCAACAGAAATAATTTTTTTGAACAATTTAAAATATTTGAACATATTAATTAATGTATAAAATATTACTTGAAGTTCATTGGTTATCAGCTTTTAAACATTTTAAAGAAATTAATGTAGATTTTCGTCCAAGTTTCTTTCACATTGATTCAAATGTAAACCTAGAACATATTCTCATTGATCAATAGTATGTATTGCATAGTCAAAGTCTTGGGTAAAATTTGACATGGAACATAAGTCAGTAGAGATTCTATTAATCATCAAACCAAATTTTACAATTATGTAATGATCCCAAATTCTGAGACAATATTTTAAGACATAAAATAATAAAAAATGTAAAATATACATTTTATAGAACCTATGCAATGCAGTACCTATTTGTTGGAAACTGACTAAAAACAATGTTAATGATAAAATTAATTATTGTTAAAAATGTATATTACAAAAACATTAAGAAAATACATTTTGTTTATTTTTGTACTTACATTTTATATTAAATAAGCATGAAAAACGTGGGATGGGAGGATTTTGTTCAAAATTATGGTAGGTATAATTAATTTTTATCCTGGTTTTTTAAAAATAAAATTTATACTAACTATATTATTTGTGTGTAAATTATTATTTATCAGTAAGTAATTTTGAATTTTTTTTTTAGATGGATCTAAGCAATTTTTTAAAAATTTGTCATGAAAAAGTGAATTTACATCCGGATTTTGTTTTGAAGCAATGCGAACCTGGTACTTTATCATATATTCATCCATTTTGTTTATATAATGTTGAAAATCCGATAGTTGGTTATATTTACGTAAGTATCTATATTATAGTTGTAAATATATAATGAATAATAAAACTATTGTTCGTGTTCATTAAAATTTATTTAGAAAAAAACAAGTCCAAAAATTGTTAACACAATAGTTGCTAATAGTTCATTAAGTTCTGATGAAGAAGAATATGATGAATTAGGTGAGTTTAACATATTTTAAATAATTATATTTGTATGAATCTCTTATTATTTATTTTTAGAACTGACTGGAAATCCATTAGAATGTCCTTTTAGTCCAGTGAAAGCTCAGAAAATTCAAGTAGAAATTAATAAACCAGAAGATAGCCATAATTCCTTGAATTTACTTCAAGCCAGGTAAAATATAGGTTTTTAAATTTAATTATTTGATTTGTTAAGTATATTAAAATTTATTATAAATAATATTTATTTGCGAGGAAAGCCAAAAGGAAGAGTTCTGATAAGAGATAATGAAGTAATTGAATGAAGGCATACCAGGAATTGAGGATATTGTGATTGAGGGAATATTAATGAATATGTGGGCGGTGATAGAAGAGATTATGATAGTGTGCAAGAAGGGTGTGGATTTGGAGAAAGGTATAAGGCAAGAGAAAAAGTATTTGATTAGTAGGTACGAATTAGCAATTGTCAATACTTTTTTTTTGGAAGAGAGAAAAGCATTATATAATCTATAAGAGTTGGGGGAACAAGAAAAAAATTGATTTTTTCATGTGGAGGAGAGTGAGTTTAGAACAGTGTAAGGACAAGGACTACAAGGTAATCTCGGGGGACAACACAACATAGGCTGATGGTTATTTGTTGGTGAGAATAAGGGTAGTATACCAGAGGATAAGTAGATGTGGTGGTGAGTAGAAGAAATACAGGGAATAATATCATCAAAGAAAAAAAATACAGTTTAAAAAATTCAGAAAACCAGGAAGAGTAATGATTGAGTAGAATATAAAAGTTTATGTAAACACTAAGTATTCTTGTAAGGATAATCTTAGAGTGAAATTTTTAATATACATATGTTGAGGAAACACAATTTTATGCTGAGATAAGTGAAAATTGTTTACCAATTTATTAGTAGTATTTTATTTTCAAAAATTATATTTAATTTAATTTAAAATTTTCATGTTAGGCAACTTGTGTACTTAAAACTTAAGAATGATCAACTTTTAAGTGTGCCATTTTTTATATTATGCGATGGCATAAAAAATAATACAATTTTGTTGGGTGGAGATGTGCATAACGGATGGCATTCCCGCTATTGGGGAGAGTATAAAGGGCGTAATGATGTAGAACACAATGAGCTCTCTGTACAAAGTTTGATAGATACTCATAAGAAATTTCCTCAAGTGTCATCTATGCTGGTAAATACATTTTGGAAAATACAACCAATTATAGTTCTGTTATTGTCATATATACATAATATTTATGTTAAATTTAGTTAGAGTCTAAAGTGTCTGCAATTATAAATTTAACTACAGCTAATAATGCTGAAGAGTTAACATTTATTGAAAATAGCCCGGGTATGATTGTGCTTAATCTTAGTTGGCATAGACCATCACTTTTTGCTCCACTCATGTCAACAGAATCGTCCATTGTAAGTATATTAATTAAAATATAATAGATAACAATTGAAACATTTTACACTATCCACCTAAATTTTTAATAAAATGTAATCAAATTTTAATAAATTTGAATTGAATTATTTTTTAAATGTTTTTATTATTTAATATTTATTTTCTAGGATATTCACTGTACATTAGGTCATGAAACGAGTCCATTACATGCTTTATGGCTTCAACTATTATTCTTAGAAGATCTAATAGAACAGTTAAAATATTTGAAAGATGAATGTTTGACTAATAGAAATAACATTATGTTTCCTCAATTTCAAGTAAACATTTTATAAACATTTTATTTAATTGAAAAAAAAAAAAAAAACCATTTGTAATTTAAAAGGGTGATATAAAAGACAGTAGTAAAGGAAGAATTGTTGAAATGTTTCCAATTATGTTGCAAAGTGTATCTTCTACATTATATAAACGAGGAAAGTTTGGAGGTCAAGATGATAATGAACATAAATTGTTTTGTCAATGTGTCAGAGATGTTATTACAGCTGAATGTATTCAACAAGAATTCACTGATAAACTTTGGACATATTTGTTAGGTTAGTAGTAAAATAATTTTTTCTTAAGTTTAAAATAAATTAAATAAATTTTCAATATAATTTAGAATGTAAATCATATCATGATCTAATTGGATGTTTTGAACATTTGTACAAGGCTGTGAGAAATGAAACATTCAAGCCATTGGTGTGTATGCCATTAAAACAATTTTTTAATATTGATTATTAAATTGTAATATGTTATTCAATTTAGATTAAATCATCAAATGGCACAAGATTAGCACAAATATTAAAATCGTTGCCAGGAAATACAGCTTCTAATCCAGAAAAGTTATATGACCCAGTCCAATTATTAATTGAAATTGGCATTGAAAAACTGAAAAATGATTATAATCAAATATTTATAGTTTCCAAAATAGCATTATCCGATCATTTAAAATTAGAATATAACAATAAGTTCAGTCTATTAATATTCAATCAAATATATTATATATATATTTTAAAGCAATTTATCTTTTAGATTTTGTAACATTGATTATTCAGAATGGTGGTCATCATTGGGATCATGGATGGTATGGTTATGTAGAGTTCACACAGTTTTAGATTTAGCTGCTATTACTGAATCTGTGTTAAATATATCTACACAAAGTATGATGCCAGTCATTACAAATGCATTGCGTCATTATTTTGGAGAGTCATCTTCTATACAATCAATTACTTCTGTGAAAACATTACCTCCACAAATATTTCGTTCATCAATCAACACACATTTTATCGAACACCATATACCAAAGTATTATTTTTACTATATAAGTATAAGTATATAGTATTATTATATATTACAGAATGATAGACGGGAATTTTGAAAAAATATTAAAATGTGTATTAATTTTTAATTTTTGAACACTCCAGTCATGCTACTAAAAATTTACTTTTACTTTTACGAAAAATAGAGAGGAATTATAATATATATAATAATAATATAATATATAAAAAGTTTTTATTTAATGGAAGTAAATGGTAGTTTGGAAGAATGGAGAGAAGATTTCATGATTAAAATATTGGATTAGTTGGGGTAAAACAGAATATATAGAGTATGATTTTTGAGAAAGTGTTCACAGAGTGAATAGGGAAAGGTAAGTAATGAAGTTGAGTGGGGATGTAGTAGGTGAGGTTGAGAGGTTCAATTATTTAGAATCTGTTCCACAGAAGGATGGTGGTTTTGACGAAGATATGAAATATGGTATGAAGTGTGGGTGGATGAAATTGAGAGAATTGTCAGGTATTTTGAGTGGCAGGAGAATCTCAATTAGGTTAAAAGGTAAATTTTATAACACAGTAGTCAGGCCCCCAATGATGTATGGATTGAAGTGTTAGACAGTGGATAGGATGATAGAACACAGTTTGAGTATGGCAGAGATAAGAAAGTTAGTTGGATAAATAGAATGATTAGAGAAGACAAAATAAGAACTGAGTATATAAATAAGAGAGAATAAATTGAGATGGTTTGAGGCAATTTTACTTGCTGTGACTTCTCACCACATTGAGTCGCTTAGTTTGTCATATTTCTATGAATGATAAACATTTTAGTAGCACTAGGTCACTTGACCAGTGTAGTCATGTGTTCTTTGTGAGTAGAATTGAATATGTTTACAAAATTTAGATGTTGCGATTTTGCTCACTGTTTGAGTCACAGCAAATAGTTGCATTGTGTGGCAGGAACTTTAAGGAGGAAGGAGGCAGAGATGGTAAGATTGTATAGGAAATATTTGTTGAAGAGAAAAAGGGAAGAGGAAGACCAAAAAAGAGTTGGTGGGATGTGATTGAGAGTTATATGAAGAGGACTTGTGTAAGTGAAAAAAAATATGGGAGATGAGTTAAGTGAAAGTTGAAGACTAGGATGGCTAACCCTTAATTGTTGGGAGAGAAGATGAAGAAGAACCAAAAACAATTATATTATTATTTTATATTAAATGAAAACTATTATTTTTTTTTATAATAATGGGACCTAATACTACATTTAAAATATATTTTGGTGGTCAAATTATATATTTTGATTTATCATTTTGTTGACTATATCCCTCTCCCATTTTAAACTTAGTAATTTTACATAGTGTGCCTATGAGATATGGTATGATGTATTGCTAATTGAGCAGTGCCTACAATTATAGGTAGTGTATTTAAATTTGCTGTATCTCTTATATGCACAATGTTAATTTGATAAACATTGGAGGGATATTGTTAAAAACCCAATTTATCTATAGCAATGATTTGATTACCATATTTAGTGACACGCACAGATAGACCACATAATTGTGGCTCGAGGTAATTATTTTCCATTTAAAATAAAAATAATTTTTTGTTTACATTATTTAATTTAAATTAATTATTAAGTGTATATTATTATATTGTAGATTATAAAATATATTTTCTATTATATTAATTATTACATAAGAAAAGGACCGATAAAATGTACGAACATTTAAACATAAATAAGCACGGGCAGTGTACATTTTTGCACAAATACAAACAGAAAAATACATTTTAGTATCCGATTACTACAATGATAATTTCATCACAATTGTTTCATTTTGTGATTGTATGATAGTAATTATAAAATAGTATGACCCGTCGAATGATTGTGGAAAATCTAGTAATAAGTTTACAGTATATTAAAAACAGAATGGGATAAATGATTACTCCGTGTGGGAAACTAAAGGTCAAAAAAATAAAATCAGTACAGTGTTAATTCATATACCTGTGCAATATGTATAAATTGTAAAATATTAACTTATGTAATTTTTAATTTTTTTTTAGAGCATTCACTTATGATAGTTGGACATTACAATTAACATCACAAAACAGCAATCGACGTGTTATAAGTATATTTCATCGAAATACTAAAAACATATTGCCTAAACAGATATCTTTTCAAGGTATATGTAAATAAATTAAAAATATAATTGTGTTTTAGTTTTAATACATTTTAATTTAGATTTAACTTCAAAGTTATCTAATTGTGACTATCAAATTGTGTTGGACGGACACAACAGAGATTTAATGTGTTTAAAACTTATGTTTAGAAAACTAAAAAGCATAATAATTATTATGTTATATTTTTGGAATTCATAGGAAAATTATGAGTCAACTTTTACATTAATTTAAATTTGCCTATACAAAATGAGTTTTAAATATTATTATTATATAATACAATATTAATATAACATATTCATTTTTAAAAATCTTAAAAATAACAAATAGTTACTTTAAAAAATTGAGCACTACTAAAAATAGTAAATAATTATATTTACATTATCGCTGAATTCACTTTTCTCCTTTTTATCTCTTAAACCATTAATCGGCAACTGGTGGCCCAAGGGTCGCATCCGGCTGTTGTAGCTATTGTATATGGCCCACTTTAAATTCTAGAATGACGAAATTATATAAATATAATTGAACGTTGCCTTTTTCATACGGGTATTTTATCAGTCATATTTTATAATGGTAGGTATATCTTGACAGTTACCAATAAGATAGAGAAGACATAATAAGTTCGATAAGATAGACAATATTTTCAATTATTCCCCAATCCGTTTAATATTGATGATGACGATATCCCTGTTGAGTTTCAAATGGAAATAATAAGTTTGCAGTCACAAGCTAAAAAACTCATTCAAACAATCACTTTCACTTTTTTCGCTGAACTTCCTACATCATTTTCAAGAATTAAAAATATAACTGCAAAATACTTCAGTATATTTGGATCCACTTACGGGTGTGAATAAGCCTTTTCTCATAAGAAAATAATTAAAAACCCATACCGATCACGCTTCTAATGACCATATCCACCATGTACTTGAAACGGACACAAGTAATTTTAATGTCGAAATTAAAAAAATAATAAACAAAATCCAACAACAAAAATCACATTAAACATTAAACATTTTACCAAACAGTTGTAATTTCCATACTTTTATATAAAAATTTTATTAAAAACTAATTTTTATTTTATGCATTTTATTAATTTAAAGTTATAGAGTTTTAGACAGTATTTTTTTTTATAGTAAATAATTTAAAAATAAAAATTTTTTATTTTTGTCTGGTCTGCGAACTCTTTTTAATTTGTAAATGTGGCCTGAGAGTCCAAAAAAGTTGTCGACCACTGTCTTAAAGGACGTTTATGCTATTAAAGGAATATTCTCTGAAAACGCCAGCTTTAGGTTTTATGAAATTGACATTAATATCAGTCTTTTTAGATTATTTTTACGTATCACTCCCTTCCCACCACACATTATTTTTTTTCCAGATAATACTTGTATGTGTACCAAGTTTGATTAAAGTTGCTTCAGATGTTCCACAGTTGTGGTGGAATATATACACACACTTCCATTTATATATATTGTTGTATTATAAAACCACTTATAGTTTTTAAAAGTATTTATATTTTATTTATGTTTATAATAGGTATTACTAATGGTATGACTAATGGCGAAAAAAATGAAAAATTATTGGACCAAACAACTGTAGCTCTAGAGACATATTATTGTGTAAACTTCCATGTATTGTCAGATCATCTAAGTTAATTTTATATTCTAATTATATTTTTCGTCTTTATTATGATATGATTAGTATTTAGACAATGTTAAACGTACATGTATTTGATAAATGTTTTTTAAGAAATAGATTTTTTTTATGAAATCGGAAAATATTGTGTAGTTATTCAAATAATTTTTTAAATTTAGTTTGTATAATTAAAACAGAATATTTGTGTTTTGATGAACCATTAGTCTATAAATAAAGTAATTATTAATTATATAAAATAATTTTATATATAGATTCATTTTAATTTTCAGGTACCTATCTTTAAAATATTTAAATATTATGAAAATATTATGTGTAAGATATTATATGGTCATTTACAATAAAATTGGAAATATTTTTAAAACGTATTATTTAGAATATTGTATGGCCATATCCCACAAAACATTTTGAAAATATTTGAATTTCAAATTATTTAGGTTAAATACCTATACTCAAAATGTTTATTTCATCTATAATAATATAAGTACGTCAGAATACATGAGTTCTAAAATAAGTCTGATCCCCAAAATCTGACTTCACCATTGTTTTCAGCGTAAAAGGATACATAGGATCCAAAAATTTTTTTTGAAAAAGGCGTCAGGAACTAAACTGCATTTGATCCGAAACTAGGTAGGTACCTACTTAATGATGATATAATATACGATAAATACACTTCTTGTTGGTTGCAGCAAATTATTGATTAGTTCGGTATTATTATAGATAATATTGTTGTAGGTGTTTTTAGAAGTAATAATTACTGAATTAATATTAATGTTTATGAATTTATGATGTAGGTATTAAGATATTTTCTACAATATGTAATTAAAAATTAATGCTTATATACTTTTTTTTACTTGTGTGATTATCTACTTAAAAATGACCTAAAGGCTTATGGCATGTATTGATCTAGGAAGTCTTACAATTTAAATTTTATGTAATGAATTCAGCCAAGTGAAATAGAACATAAACTTTGGGAAGTTTTCGTTTTAAAACTGTGCCACGTTGATGACACGTTATTTTTTAAACATATTTATACTCTGGTATAAATAATAACATGTTTATACTCTAATAGCGTACACGTAGGTACCTTCGCAAAGGCATTATAAATTATTTCAAGTTTCAACTATGGTGTAAAATAATAAAACATGAAGCAAACATTATTATCTTAATGTATCAATACTGAGAGTTTAACATTAAATAAATATAATTGTCTTTATAAACCTATTAAATATATTTATATTTATGAGTTTCGTTAAGATGTTTAGGTAGGTACAGGGCCGTCCCGAGGAAAGATTTTTTGTGGTGTTGGGGCGGGGGGTAAACGTGTGAAAAAAATACTATAATAGTTTTCTCTTCAAAACATAAAATAAGAGAAAAATAGGCAATCAACTTTTTTCCATTTTGCCGACTAAAATCCTAATAATTTATAGTTTGCAGACTTGAAAAATACTTCATTGCTGTATAATTTCCCGAAAATATTACAAAATGCTTCATTCAAAACGTGAATAAGCAAAAAAAAAAAGACCATCGACTTTTTTTACTATTTGCCGACTACTTTACGAAGTTGGGGGGATGAGACACCCCTACAACCAGCCCACCTCAAGACAACCTTGGATAGGTACCTACCTAGGTAATATAAATATTTATAATTTTGGAATGTTAAAAATAAAAAAAAGCCGCATTCAGATACGGTCGAAATGATATTTATCATCGTCCGTTTGTTCCTCGTACCTACATGCTATAATATAGGTATACTGTGTACCTACCAATATTATTTTGATTTGAAAGATAAATCATATTGTATTTGAAAAACGATTCTGATCGAAATTCGGTACATAGGTATGCTTATAACATAATTTTTTGATTTAAAATAATTTTTCGTTATTTTCGGTAAGAAATTATTTTTTTTTTACATACATTATGCATAGGTAATATGGGTACTATGAAGTACCTACTTTGGAATTTTTTCGGGAAATTATGCAGCAATGAAGTATTTTTTTGGTATTTGAAGTCAGCAAACTATAAATTATTAGGATTTTAGACGAGGCAAAATGGAGAAAATAGTTGATTACTTTTTTTTTTTTTGCTCATTTTATGTTTTCTAGAGAAGTACTTATTATATTATTTTTTTCATATTTTCATAATTTATTCTTATTAGAAATGATATTAAGTACTGATAAGTGATCAAAAAGTTTTGAAAACTATATCTTGTTAATTACCTACACGTCAATACCTAAATTTATCAGTAGGTACTACTGTAAATAATGTTTGTGTACCTGCATTAGTTTCTGACTTATACTTTCTGATTTATAACAATTTTTGGTATAGATTTCCTATTCACTTAAGAAAATCATCTACTGGGAAAATCGAAAATTGATTTCTTTAAAGTATTAACTACAATCAATTTTCTATCAAAAAGCTTATATTCCCATTAAAATTATTTTACCTAAACTAAAATGCGATTAAAAACAACTAGGTGTATGATAACGAAAAATCCAAAACATAGTGCGTCTTCTCCCCAAATCCATTACTACCTATACCTATTATACACGACGACAGACATGAGAAAAGTGCTTTTGTCAAATGCATTTTTAGATTTAGATTCTGAGCGGAACGAGGAAGCTAGTGGTTTTACGATTATGTTTATTTTATTTATTTTTATATTTTTATGTAATAACTTTTCAACCAGGACCGATTTGAAAATTCAAAACTTTGGAACATGTCTGTACACGTGACCCCATTTTTCGGTACCAAATTTCATCTAGTGAAACTACCGAAAAATGACGTAAAAACGGTCAAAATACGATTTCGTCAAATCGAGATTTATGTAGGTACCTATATATTACCTACCACGGAAGCTCCGCTCAGAATCGTTTTAATGATTTATCATTGCTTTCGAATGCGATACATTCACTGCAGGGACGAGCCGAATACATATTTCCGGGGGGGGGGGGGGAGAGGGATGTGTCTCAAAAAATGTACAGAAAAAAAGGTCATAAACTTTTTCCTAATTTTTCCGACTAAATGTCGAAAGTATCTTACATTCGCCGACAAATTTCCAGTGGCGGTGGTGGAGGAGGGGAGTGTTACGTCCTAGTCTCGTCGTCCCTGTATACATCATTCACCAAAAGTACCAGCTGTCCAATAATAATCGAGTATATAATATATAGTATATATAGTGCTTTCACCAATATATACGACGTATAACTGCAGACACCCGACGAGCGAGGTGTACCGGTTTTATTTTTTTGTTCTGATTATCAAAAATTGAATTTTAACGCGGATAATAAAAATAATCCGTTTCCGGTCTTTTTGGCACCAAGTGCACGCACGATTTCTGCATTTAATCTTGGCTGTACTTACTATATACATTCCTCATCCCTGTTACATAGTTTACGACGAGTTGATAATATATATTTTTCTATTTTTCCAATTTGACTATCTACTTATATCATCTGCAGTACGCGTATAATATAGGTATATGATGCAACGACCACGTGTAATTATTAAGGCATCCGCACCCGGTGCACCCGGGGGTCAATTAAGTAAATTAAGCATTTCGTTAAATGCACATCTAGTTTGTAATATTATAATATAAGCAGTACTCCTATACCGAGCGTACCAAACGCACTTATAATATAATAATTATAATAGCCGTGTACAGAATATAATATATATATATGTTTTATTATTGTCTAGTTCGCGGTTCCTATATATAGATATATAGTTTTCTACGATATATTATAGGCGATATAAATATATATTACCAGCTATATATTATATATATAGGTACCTCCCACGCGCGTATATATATATATATACGTCACACGATGTAAGTACCTATATAATATACAATATATATATATATAAAAGTATATACAATATATATGTACACTATATGGGATCATGTGTAATTGTGGACTGTAGTGTGGGGGTGGGGGTAATGGTGTATAATATAACAAATGGCGAGTCCTGTAAGGTATTAAGGAGCCACACGGTACCTACCTATATATTATGATATATATATATATATTTTTTTTTAATCCCATTCGAATCGGTCGAGAGAAAACTTTCAAATGCTCGTGAATATTATTGTTTCGTTTGTGACGGGGAGAACCCAACATTCGGACGGGCGGTAGCGGTATAGTTCGTATACGCGAGTTAGTAACACGACACGCAGTACCTATATATAGTTATTCCGTGTATTATCATCATCATCATCATCATCATCATACTTACTTATTAATAATTTATTAGTATTCACACGATGCCGGCGAGATGTCGGATACAATGATCATTATTAATAGGTACTGCGGCACGGCCACTATACGGTGTTGTCGGTTTAAAAACATGTAAATAACGTTTGGGGAAAAACAACCGCGGACCGCCAGAATCTGCAGATTTCGTACAAACGGTGAGAGACATATTTATATATTTTATACCTATCTATATAGGTACATAATCGTAATGCGTATCGACCAAAAGCAAATTAATTTTTTTCTAATGTTATCAATAATAATTTAAAAAGAATAGGTAGTTCATCATTATGTTTTTAAATATTCGTGATAAATCACAAATGTACCTATTGTCCACTGTACATTTTCACTAAAAGCAATTCATTTTTCATTACAATTTCTATCATAATTTTTGAAAAAATGAAATTTCGGTCGATATTATTTGTTATTTGTACCCATATATTAGTATAATATTTTAAACACGTACCTGTACATTGTTTACCGGCGAACAGATATGGGAATTAGCTGGTGTATAGGTATATATATTATTGGCTCAACTTATTATTTGGTTTTAAATTAATCCAAAAACATTCCGGTCAGCAGCTGTTGTATTGACGGAAAGTATTGACTTCAACGCGTTAATAGTAAATTATCGACGTAAAAACGGGGAAAAAATATTAATTTCACTAGGCAAAAAAAAAAAATGTTGGTAGATAAGTAGGTACCTACTCGTTATTTTATTTTCCATGGGAAATATTAATATTATCTTAATCTTCAAAATTATTCAAAAACAGTATAATAAATACTTTACTTTATTAAATTTCGATTTTTTTTCTAATTTCATAATTAATAATACCTATTTAAATTTCGATTGAAATTATATTTTCTACTTACATTGCATACCTATCTGATATCTATACATAAACATTATTAGGAATGTTATGTTATCGCCGTTATATTATGTTTGTATAACGATCTCATGTAAATCATTCGTACGAATGAGTTAACTGTAAAAAGTTCAAGATAATATAATAAAAATGTAATCTAAATAGTTAAGTTAGTTGGTTAATGATAAAAGTAATTAACTAGTCGAGTTAAAATGTTAAAAAATATTAACTATTATTAACTTAACTTAAACTTTCAAACTAGTTATAACGTCTTACTTTGTTTATATTAGAATTCAGAATTGTCATTACATTTTATTTTATATTTTTAATAGGTCTGTCAAACTTCAAACAAGGCACAAAAAACATAATATTGACGGACTAATAAGGAATAATAATAATTGTTTACGAGTAACAGAGTAACATTATAAAATAATTTTTACAAGAAAATTTCAATAATTCTGCAGAGCATGTAAGTGCATATAATATATGTTTTTGAAAAAAATTTATTATTTCGACATCTATTTTTCGGGATTCCATTTTCACTATGCTATGTGTATGTAGTAGAAATATCTATTGAAGAATACACATTACCATATTTTTAATTTTGTCATCTTATAAACATCGTGAACGTGTGAAAAAAAAAAACAGAATTATAGATATAATAACAAAATTATCTAGTACTCAATGTAGCTGTTTTTCTATTTATTAATTTTAAAGTTTTATGTAATTATTAAAAAAAAAAAACAAGTTACAAATTTTAAAACGTATATTTAAATGCACACAGACAAAAATAGCTACATAAGGCAAAGAGATAACGTTGCTATTATATATATTTTTTTTGTTTTATAAATTCCATACGATATTTTCAAGTTGATAAATTTAAACACAACATTTTCAGAAACATTTAAAAATAAATAAAAAATGATAGGTAGACATTAGGTAGACTACTGTTCACTTATAAGTTAAGTACTTTTGAAATTTATCTATTGTAACAATAATTTTTCTTGAAATGTTCTTAAAATTGCCTATATAGAACCCCGTTAAGATGAGCGTACTAACATACTATACTTTATACAAAAATGTCAACATTTCTATTTAGTAGATTATGTTATTACTTTAGTTCTTTAGAAAAGTAATTGTTCAAGTGTATTTAATATAAGTATTGTAATCGAGTGGTTAATTTTACGGGTATAATAATACCCGTAAAATGTAGTTCAAATATTCAATGTACAGTAAAAATATAATTCAATATATGTAACTTATTAGGTATAATCAATTTAGGTACGGTTAAATTTCAAGCAATTTTCTTAAATGTACATAATTATTTATTGTTTGATTAGAATATTTGTTTAGATATCCAAAAACCTCCAGTTAATTTTAATTAAAAAAAATATATATATCATATCTTACATGTCATACTGAACATATAATACAATATCATATGAGAGATTTTTTTCTCCACCATGTATGTAAATCAATGTTTTGCGACTAAATCACTGATTCATTAACGTTCAGCCTAAACTATTGATCGTAGAAAGCTGATATTTTTAGAGAATAGTCTTTTAATGACATAAACATCTGCTAAGGAAGGATTTTTCGAAATTCAACCTTTAAGTGCATAATTATTCAATACTTTTATTTTTTTGAATTATAAATTATATCGATGACGAAAAAGAGGACACCCGATTCCCGGAGGCGAAATTTCAATACGTGTCACCGTCGGCGCATTTACCATTTCCTCCCGTCCTCACTCCTTCTATCACTCTTGTTATCACTAGTATTTCCAGTGTTATAATATTAATCACTTTTAGGTAGTAATTATACTTACTTTTATATTTGAATTATTATTAAAAACTATATTAGTGTTATTATATTATTTATATTACAAATGATTAGAGTCGTAGATAAACATAGCTAAAAGGACGGGCCACGCTCGTTCCGCTCTCAAATGTAGCTCCGCTTCGTTTCAATTGAAAATATCCCACCGATTTGCTGTGAAAAATCACGTCGGGTAGGTAACAGGTAACACTAATAATTATGATAAATTATGATGATATTTTTGAAAATTATGAAAATATTATGGTCGGATTCATAATAGAAGGAGTGAGGATGGGAGGAAATGGTAAATGCGCCGACAGTGACACGTTTTGAAATTTCGCCTCCCGGATTCTGTGGGCGAGGGGTGGCAGGAACATATTGTTGATAATTCGATGCACTGCGTGCCATTTATCAGGCTTTCACGGCTTTCACGTTTGTAATGACAATGCGATATCAAATATTTTAGAAAAACGAAAAAAAAATTAAATATTATTTATGTTTTGATTAAATTTGGAAACATTTATAAGTTAAACAATACGTCAATACCATAATAAAACATATGATTTTCAAAAATCAAACGGGGAGTGATGATTTCCCCTATCGCCCCTCCCTAAAATACGTCACTGTGCTCAGCTTTCTGATCCGTACATGATTAAAATTATAATAATATATTAAAAAAAAAAATAAATAATAAAATAATACAATTTTAATACAATTAAAGGGAAATATAAATCGAAATCCCGGGCGGATATGACAGCTATTTTAACTTAATTCAATTGTTATAACGATGTTAATTTAAATAATAATTTGAAATTTTATTTAAAATAAATATATATTATGGGGTTTTTAAAATTTAAATATATAATCTAATCTGCACTAATTAGTATACATTTACATAATACAATCAGGGTTGCGTTAAGGGTCAATGTATGGAGGTGCAAACTAAATTTTCCGCTCTTAAATTTATACTAGGTATAGCTTACAATTTCTTAAATATTATGTAGTAATAGGTGCCCTTAAAATATATATTTTTATTATGGCTTATAATCAGCGTATGAGTTTTTTTTTGAGAGAGGTGTGAAGAGTATCCTTAGGCATTTATCGAAAATCTCAAAAAATATAAAATTACCTTTTTAAAGTATCATCAAATTTGTTACCCGAAAATGGGTACACACGTTATTATTTTGAATCAAGTTTTTTAATTGAAATGTTGTTACAGATAGAAATAAAAACATTGTAACTAGCTTTCTTGCTCCGCTTAGAGTCTAAAATAACTTAGTATTTTCCGAGGCCGTAGCAGTTTTTCGTTTCTTACATGGATATTGTACTTCGTAGTATGTATCTATATAAAATAAAATATCACTCAAAAAACGTTCATTAACCAAACATATAATATAAATAAACGTATAATATTTATTAAAAAAAATTTTGTAAATAGATAACATTTTAAAACTACAATACACAATTTTTTTCATAAATGTATACATAAGTATACTTATGTAAAATATAAAATTAGAAGTATTGTAATAAGTGATAACTAAATAATATAGACCACTGCGAAGCCATTTATTATACAAAAATATAATCGAATTATCGCACATGAGAGGTCATTATGTCGAAATTTGTATACCTAATTGAATAATTGAAAACGTGATTTGGTTAATATTGTTTTAACTTGTAGGTAGGTAATTCTTAATACACATGTTATGTAATTTACATAATATATACGAATAAGTTTAATATAATAACGATTCAATTTTTTTTCTTAATTTTGAGTTAAATACATCTAAATATTTAAATATGATTAATATTATAATAGGTAGGTAAATATTGTTAGGCTAAATACTCATACTGATTTTGAATAAATTATTCTAGTATCTACTTATTTCAACTTTTTTGGAAACCACCTTATGTTAAATTCAATTTCAAAACACCAATTTTCAAGCAAGAATTAACTAAAACTTTATTTAGACTTTCAAATACCGTTAGGTATATCACAAATTATGCAACAAAATCAGTTACATATATCAAAATAAAAATAGGTTAAAACTCTTGTGATAATTATATTCGCTTCGAATAAAATATAAAAAATATTTAAAAATCATATTATAATATTTATTAGTTTATTTATATTGTACTGTTACATATTGTTATTGTCATTATTATTATTTTTTTTGTTGTATTATTAAATTATTGTTTTATAAAGCCGCAAGGCGTTAACTTTATTATAATGTGTTCTAGTACATACCTAAATTTCATACTGATTTTAGAATTGTAGATGTAGAATAAAATGTAATAAATAAAATGTATGCCATTTATTGTTTTTATGTGATGTGAAAAAATAAAAATATTGTTTATATAGCTGATTTTGATAATAGAAACCTTAATTATTATTACAATGTTTCCATTCAGAAATATATTATAAATAATGTTTGAGATGATATGTAGATACTTTATAAAATATAATTATTTTAGCTTATTTCAGAATAATTATCAGCTAAATAATAGGTATTTTTTTTCTATTTTTATACTTAATTATTTATGTTTTATAATTTAAGTACTTAATCATTTACAGCAGTATTAGTCGCATAATATTATAAGCCATGGTCTAAAACTAAGGTTAACCCTTAACTACAAGATGATTCGTTTGGTGTTTTTTAGTTTAAATTTTGGTCTAAATGAACTAATTGGTAGTTATTAGAAGTTTAAAATATTTTTATATGAAATAATAATGATTATATAAATTTTTAGTAAAAATAATTCATAAAATTAAAAGAAAAAAAAAATTACTATTGTAAATACTACACAATATACATTACATATATTATTGACTTTATTTTTATAATTATTTGTTCTCATTTTGTTACAAATAATTTTAAATATTTTCTGTTCGTACTGAAAGAGAACAAAGTATTCATTTAGTAAATATATAAAACTTTATACACATTTAAAGCATATATATATAATAAGTTTACATTAAATCAAGTTTAAATACATTAAATACCTATACTATGTATTGTATTTTTATTTTCTTTCAAAATTGTCAATAAATTATATTAATATTAATAAATGAAACAACTTTTGTATGATCGTCTGTTTTGTTGTATGTAAAAATGAATGGGTAAATGGGTAATAACAATAATTAAGGCAATGCACATGATTTGACATTTACACCTATTACAATTTTTACTGTAAACTTGCCGGTATTTATGTTATTGTATGATATTATATAATCTGTAGAGGACGTACTAATGTATTAGAATTAGATATATCTAATCATTTTTATCAGTAATCATATATATTATATAGGCATAATATGATTACAAATTTTCCAATTCATTTTGTAAAATTCTGTTTTTTATTTGCAAATGTCTTCATTGACAATAATATGTCTTTAATACTACGTCATTATAATATGGCCTTGGCTTTTTATTTTAATTATTCATTTAACATCAATTATTCTTAAGAATTGCTGTGCTACTTGTTTGTTTCAAATTTTATCTTATACCTACGTACTTCCGGTTAGCGTTTTTTTTTTTTTTACGGTTTATTTATATTTTATATAAACATATTTTTTTGCTATTCCATAATATATTGATTCTGTTTAATGTTTATTATAATTTATAAAATTAAAAAATTTTATAAATCGTCCAGATACAGATGTTGGAAGACAGAAGTTGATCCATAATTGTTCCTTCGATCGTCGGATAGGATAGTTTATTATTATTATTATTATTAATTTGGAAGAAAAAATAATTAATTGAATTCAGAAGATTCTGAACAAAATTTGGTTTAATAATATAATTAAAAAAATAAAATGAATTATAATTTAATTTTGTTACTTCCTTTACATTTATAAAATATTTCCGTTATAAAAGGTAAATTTTCTTTATGCTTAGAAACTACTGGAAAAATTGAAAAATTACCTGTTTAAAGTACCTACCTACGAACTAGAACTAATTTGCTATCAGAAAAGTTTTTACTCCGAAATTCTTGTTCGACTTCTTCTACTCAAAAAATCTAAATAAAAAACACATCGTTATAAAAACAATACATTCCTGGCGTCGCTTAGAACATAAAATAAGAAAATGTATGTATAACTATGTACCTATTATATTTTAATAAATTATAATAATTAAAGACGGAACCTGGTGTAATAAAATTTTTATTGCCTTAATCTATAGTAGAGGTTATACAATATATACAATAATATATACTCGAAAGGTTTTGAAGTGCATTTTGAAATTGAAGTTGATTCATTTTAGTACCTTTTAACTTATTATTTCTATTGATTATATTACTTATATATGTGGTATATGAGTATTTGGTACTTATAATATCAATATTATTACTTATTAGTATTTTCAACGCGATTTTTTTCAAAATGGTATGCACAATATAGATTTGTATTTTCATTTTTTTCTTTTGGTCGTAGTTATTTTTTCGGAGATATTTTGACTGAACACTCAATAAGTGTTTTAAAATAATGAAATATTGGACAAAATTATAGTGAATTATATCACCAAAATAAATATATTTTTGTATAATTTATTAACTTATTTCTAACGATTGGTATATGTTAGTCTTCGATAGATTGTTTAATAACTAATTAAAATAATTATTTTTCATTTTAGACGATCATGACTTTCATACACATCGGACACGCGTTAATGGTATTTTCATTGTTTTTGATCTTATGGATGTCTATCGCCGGAGCTGAAAGTTTTTTACAAGATTGCCAACCGTGTACATTCAATCCTCTGTGTTCATGTACCAAGTCATACGATAGCTTGGGCGAAGTTCACTGCGTCGATGTGTACTTTCCACGCATACCGCAGGCCATCAACCGATCTAGGTTATCAACACTTCATCTCAGGAACAACGATTTAGACAGTGTTGAACCTTACTTCCTCGTTAATACTGGTAAAATACTTGGATAATTTAGTCTCTGCTTGATAGCTACCCGCTACATGTATCATGCATGCTAATTATTTTAGTATTTAAAAATTACGTTTTAAATTGATAATGCAGAGTGAATTAAAATATTTGATCTAAAAGTATTATTACTTTAATAACTAGTGTCGGCCGAATCAAAAATATGTTTCTAGATAAAACAAAATTGTGCTGCTCCTAAAATGAAAAAAAGTCATCAACTTTTTCTAGAATTCGCCGATGAACCTACAATTTATTGAGTTTAAGTCATCTACTTTTAATTACATTAAAATAGGGTTACATTAATAAGGATCGTTATCATTTTAGAAAAAATGCCTCCCCTACAAAAGTATCGCTCTAGCTGCTTAGCTAGCATATACCTTGAGCCGGCCCAAGGTTAATAACCTAATCGTTTATTAAAATTGTTATTCAAGATAACTTATATCCTAATATTATTATAATATAATATATAGAAGTAGTAACTGCTAATGTGCTATTTGCATAATATAAGTAGGTGTTATAGTGTTTGTGCATTATATTATATTTTAGTGTTATAATATTTAGTTGAAGATTTTTAAGAAGTTGATCAGATTATATAATGTTCGTTGTACTCGTTATAAGGGCTTCTTTCCAGTTGGTTGGAATTAGATTTTGTGTTCGTTTATGCGATATTAACGAATATTTATTTCTAATGTGTTTTGTTCGTTTCGTTTACATTTTACAGGTTAGGTTTATTGTTGATTTTTCCACATTTTTAAATGATATGGATTTTAATCTTGCACTGAAAATTCAAAATCTAATTCTCCGGGTCAAATTTCTATCATACATCTAGTATTTATTGTACGTGATATATTCTGTACATAGGATTTTGTGTTTGTGCAGTAAATATTGATGTCGTAAACGGAAATAGAATTAAATTAAATTACAAATTTACTTATTAGTTATAATTAGGTATCTTATTTATTTTTTCAAATTTCGTTTCGAGCTAATGCTGGAGATATATATATATATATATATGTATTTATATCTATTCTACGAGTATAGTGGTAGATCTATTTAGACACTTGTTTAGAAAATATTAAATCGTATTATTATATTTTAAATCTCCAAGAAATTCAATTTATTATAAAAAATGTATTGTATATAGGTACCTGCGTAACATAATTCGTTGACCAACCTTTTATGCGCTATTATTTATGTACTAATGTACTCCAGTATTTGTATATTCTGCATAATAATATCAATATGATTTATACAATTTTACATTATAGGACTTTATAAGATGACAATTCAAGACAACCCATTGACGTATTTAAACGATGATTTTTTATACGGATTAGAGCATTCGTTATGGGAATTAGAATTGGTTAATACTTATCTTACCTCTGTTCCAAATCGGGCAATACGAACATTACAAAAGCTAAAGATACTTAATTTATCGGGTATAAACATAATGATTTTATATCTATTAGGATTTAAGCAGATATTACAATTATTAATTATTATTTCTATTATTTCAGGTAATCAAATATCAGATATAAAGTCGGGCGATTGGAATGGATTAGAAAACTGTCTGAAAGTCTTAAAGCTTGCTAATAACGCCCTAACATATTTGCCACAAAGGGCTTTTGATAACCTTGTATCGTTGGAGAATCTTGATTTGTCTGGTAATATGATTTCGGAAATCCACGTGAATGCATTTGAAGATGGCCCATTGAACATTTACAGACTAAATTTAGCTGATAATCTATTGAAATTTATTCCTTATATGCATTTAACGTCATCAGCAATGAAGTAAGTATAATGAATAACAAATATAAGCAGTATGAGATAATTAAAAATATTTGCGGAGCACTGAGCGTATATTTCTTATGTTTTTAAGAAAAAATTTTGATACTTTTGAATAAAAAAATGTTTTACTATACTAATTATTATAAATATATATTTATTTAACTATTATTTGTTTAGCTATTTAAAATTTATTATTATTAAAATATTATATTATTATTTATCTTTTTAAAAAAAAATCATCAATTTTTTTCAGTCTTAAATTAAATAAGTATGATATAATTATTGAAAACTATATTATATACTATATTAACCAAGAATTATAAAACTATAAACTATATATAAAAAATATAAATATTACTTGCTTTTTTGTACTACACAAAGCGTGTCGTAATAAACATAATTTTTGAGCCCTGTAGTATAGATAATAATTTATACATTATGTAAATAGAATAATTATTGTATTTTAGTTAATAAAAACTAATTTTATTTAGGTCTTTGAAGTATTTGGATGTTAGTTACAATTTAATTGAAAATACAAAGGGACCATTATTAACAGTTACATCTCGGGGTGTACGTCGCAAGTTTCTCCTAGATGAACTTCATCTGGAGTACAATCAAATAAAAATCTTAGAACAACAAAGCTTGCAGAATTTTGAATCTATAAATAAAACATACTTTGATGGCAATCCAATTACACATATTCAGGTGAATATAAGATTTTTTTGTACATATTAGATTATAGTTATTGATTACAATAATGTGCGTTTTTTATGTGTGTAAATTGTACATTGTATCTATATAATTTGGGATATAGAAGAAGTGCAGTCGGAGTGTTAAAAACTTAAATTTAATTTAGTGTTTTTTTTTTTGGGGTTTTCCAGTAATTTTTCTATATATAAAGGAAAACCTTATTATTATTTAATTTTGAAATTTTTTTTCTACTTCATTATAAGAAAACTAATTATTTTAGGTTTTAATACTAGCTTAATCGTAATATGCTACTTCATTTATAACTACATTCAAAAAATCTCGAAAATCGTTCATCAACATTTTTTTTATTACCTACGGTTTAAATTATTTTCGTGATATTTATTATTTTCATGTAAAATTATGATTAATTGATGAAATCGATTTATATTTTATTGTTGTTCATTGTATTTTAGAAAATTTTCAGATAATCATAATTTAGTGCAACTAAATTTGTTTCTTTAAACATTTTTCAAATAAAAGTAGCTAAAATTATTCATCTGAAATAATATTATCTATACACGGCACAAATTATCCATTAGATATTCATTAGATATACAAAATAACCAAACAATGTCTTATCTAGGAATGAGTTTGGATGATTATCCATTGGATATGTTAAATAACCATACAATGTCTTATCTAGAAATTAATTCGGATGGATATCCATTGGATATGTTAAATGGTTATTCAATGGTTTATCTACAAAGGAACCTTTATATAATATTAATGATCATCTATTGATATTGATCACCCAGAAAATAAACGTTTTATGGACAAATTATGTAATATAATTCGCCCAGCACAATATTTATCTATTAGACATCCATTGGATATGCGAAATAATCATACAATGTTATTTTCTATCGTGTGACCTTTGATTGAAATGGGGTTTTCAAGAGAATTAGAAAATACTGATTTATCTATACACATTTTAGGAAAATATTCAACATTTTTATCTCATCTGCGTGCACAATACAATTTTCTATTTTCAATAGAAACGTAGATTTTTACTAATAGATTGTAAATTTTAATAAATGTTCGCAAGTCTTACTGCACAAGCTATTACGCGCACCGGAAAGATAAATTGATAATTATTGTTAGAAAAAAAATAATAATCACAATGTTCACGATTTAAAAGTTACAACAATTTCGGTTATCGGTGGCTGCCCGTTATCGACAGTGTTTAAATACACCGACATTCTATGCACTTTTAACTTGGTTAGCGTAGTGCATTCGATCGTATGTAGTTGTTTAGGTAGGTACGTAGGGGTAGGCAGTTGGATTTCTGTTCTCTGTGCAAAAAGTTTTAAAGAGCGGTGATGTTTACTTGCTCGGCCGGTGTCGTCGTCATTTGTGTTCTTTTTATTTTTTATTTTTTTGTACTTGATTATTTCTACAACGTAGTTTCTATACTGTGTTTTATCTCGATCATGTACATCTTTATTATTATCCATTGAATAAATATCCAGTTTATAAAATTCATTTAATGTCCATTAGATATTGCTTACGGATATCCATAAATGACTAAAAAGAGGACATTTAGATATCTAATAGGACATTGGACACACAAAAATATCCAATGGATATTCGGGATATCCATAGAGTATATCCACTATAATATATCCATTGGATATATTTGCGCTTGTATTGGTCAGTTAAAAAATCGTCAGTGTTTTAGGACGGAGCATTTCAAAACACTAAAATTCGGGAGTTATATTTGGTTAACTGTGACATTTACAATGTGTCATTAGAAGCGTTCAAAGGACTTGAATCATGTTTACATACACTGGACGTGTCAAATAATAACATAACAGAATTTCCTGTTCGAAAGCTGCAACAGAATTTTAACACGCTTATGAAACTTGGACTGAGAGACAATAAGATAAAACATTTATTTCCTATCTATAATGAAGAATTAGAAAAAGTTGTAAAATCTGGCGAGAAAAAAAAACTAAAAGACAAAACAGTGAATCGTGAAGATAATACAGGAATTTCTCGAGAAAATAATAAGCATCGTGAATTTTATTCTCTACAAGATTTTGATTTCTCCGGATGGAATAACGGTCCGATACAAATGAATACAATTAATGGGTATGTAAAATTAATGTTAAATTAATTAATTAGTAAATAGTAACCGGTCTATTATTATTTTGGTTTTAGATTAAAATATCTCCGTCGACTATCTTTATCAAGAATGACCACATCTTCATTAGAGTCCGATATGTTTATGGATTTTACTATTGATATGGAGGAACTACAGATCACAGGATCAGATTTGAAATCCATTAGAGCACATGCGTTTAAACATATTCATGGTCTAAAATATTTGGATTTGTCTGACAACTCGATTAACTTATTGGACGCTGAAGCTTTCAAAGAGGTTACAATAAACACATTTTACTTAAATTTTAATTAAGTATAGTAAACATTATTTTTTCAACTTAGATCGGACATTCTTTACAATACCTTAAAATGTCACACGCTTTTTCTTCAACGTTTAAACCAGTACCCGGAGATGCCTTTCGGTATCTGTCTAATTTGAAATATTTAGAATTAAATAATAATCATTTGCAACACCTACGAGAATCGACTTTCCATGCTCAAAATAATTTGAGAACATTAAAACTTCAAGATTGTATGATAGACCACTTGTACAAAGGGACTTTTCAAGTAAATATAAATAAGTAAGTATATACATGCACAGTATATATTATTGATATTTTTTTTATAATTTTAGAGTACAAGTCATTATTCATTGGAAGAAATATACTTGTCATTCAACTCATTAAAAAAAATCGAAAAAGATACTTTTGATGATTTACAATCATTGGCCAAGATCCATTTAGATGGCAATCGAATTAACCGTATTGAAAGTCACGCTTTTACGAATTTAGAGCGTTTACGGTGGTTAATATTAAGAGGAAATCAAATTGAAAAGTTGGAAATAGAAGCATTCCAAAATTTACCGCATTTACAAGAACTCGATTTAGCTTATAATTTAATTAAAAACATGGATTTTACTTTTTTAGATCAAGTATAAAGAAACAAAAACTTAAAACATTATATGTAACTATTTTTAATTAATATTATTTTGTAGGTTGGAATGCTTTCACATTTTCGCATGAACGTTAGTCATAATCTTTTATCAAAATTGTCGTCCAATTCAAATTTTTCAACAAAGGAACTTTATATACAATCAAATATCAAAGTAAATATTTAAACAGAAAAAAAGTTATGATGTTCATTCTTATATTTTATAGGTTTTAGATATTTCGTATAATAACATTAAAGATATAGAAGATAGATATTTTTCTCCGATGGAAACAAGTTTAAGTTTTCTATACTTGTCTTTTAACAATTTGCGGCAAGTATCTAGAAATGTGTTTGGCAACTTACATAACCTTATTTGGTTGGATCTTGGACATAATCGTATCACTGAAATGGGATTTGATTCTTTTAGAGGATCGAAAAAATTACAAGTTTTCATAATTAACCATAATGGTTTAGTGGATATAACTATGGATTTGTTTAAAGGGTTCACTGAACTTAGATTAGTTGATTTTTCATACAACAAAATTCGAGTGTTACCAGATATGTTTTTCACAGAAGATAGCCTAGAAGTATTAAATATGGCTCATAACGAATTGTCTCGTATACCAATTATGTCATTTGCAGCACATTCTGCTGGGATTGTGTGTGATATGGATTTATCTTATAACACAATAACAGCATTACCTGTTTTTGAAATGTTTTCTCGATTCAAAGTAAAGAAATTCAGCTTTAGTTTTAATAGTTTTAATTAACAGTAATTATTTGTTTTAGTCATTGAAACGATTAAATCTAGCTGGTAATCGTTTAGTACACCTTGAAGATTCGAATTTTGCTAGCTTAATTCATTTAACTTACCTTGATTTGAGTCATAATAATGCTATGACGTTTGAAAATAAAGGTCGTATGTTCTTAGGTCTTGAACAATCACTTCAACATCTTAAGCTTAAAAATACATCATTAACATTCGTGAGTAAACAGCATGTTATGATATTTTTATATAAACTATTTAATAATGTGTTTTTTTATCTTTCAGATACCAGAGTTGCCGCTACCATCTCTCTTGCATTTAGATTTATCTAGAAACCATATAACATCTGTATCATCAGATAGAGCTTCTAATTTGTCTTTATTACGAAGTTTAGATTTAAGTTACAATCAGTTAATTTCATTTCCATCTATAATTATGAATTTACCAGAGCTCAACAATCTTAATTTAGCCAATAACCATATTTATGATCTCAACAACAACACCTTTACCATGGGCGTTCAAAAATTGATTTATTTGGACTTGAGTTATTTACCATTAGTATCATTCGAAGTTAGAAAATTAATTAATTAAGTTCTTTTATACGTGTTTTATTCGTTTTTTATTATTTTTTAGACCGGTGCTCTAAACAAAATGATATCTTTACAAACGTTAGTAATGAGTACATTCACGGGTATCAAGGAATTCAATATTCCTTCTGTAATTTCTGATGTTCATTCTCTTCGAAACTTAAACCTTAAAGTAAGTACATGTTTTCAAATAGTTAAGTTTATATTATAATAAAATTATAAATATAAACATGAAAACAATTAACAAGTAAATAAATGTTTGTTTCTCATAAGTATACCTAATTGACGATTAATGATGTGCGTGATTATTTAAAAAAATGTACCTCTTACCAAAATATTAAAGTGAAGTATATACCTACATAAGTATACATATAAATTCAAAATACATCTTGATAAGGGGGTTAATCGGTGAAAGAATACATTTATTATTTTAAATTGTAAAAATTTAATTAAATTTTTTTCATTTATTGTATACTTTTTTTATTTAGTATTTTTACTATTACCTATAACAGTTATAACTTATAATCGAAAATAGGTCATAATAAAAGTAAAACTTTAAAAATCATTTATACATGTAAAAATTGAGGACGCTATTTTCTGTCTCCGTCTATCTAATTGGCAATATAGCAAAATTATACAATGCAGAATTGAAATTATAGCGTTTTGGTTAACTTTAAAGCTTAAACACCTATTATCAAATTTAATGAGAAGAATAATTTCGAATGAACTTCATGGGATTTTTGTCAAATATTGTCTGAAAAAATAATTACGGCATTTTTAGTTTTTGATATTTTTAAATAGCTTCAACTTTTTGTCAGATTATATTTTACAAAAAGCTCACGTGGTTCACTCGAAAATATTCCTCTCTTTAAATTTTGTAATAGATGTTTATATTCTAGATTTAACCTAGACGCTAAAATTTCAATTCAGCATAGAGTGATTTTGCTATATTATCTGTTAGATAGACAGATACAACAAATGTGGGTATAGCGTCCTCTCAACGAAGTAAACTATAACTAAATAATACTCATTTACTTTAATGATTAATTTGAAAACGAAAAGAAAAATGTTTCACTTGGGTATTATTTAAAATTTCCATAAAATTATTTTAATATAAGAACCATGTAAAAATATTCATATAATGTATTTTTGTTGGGAATTTTGTAGTTTGCATTTTGTATATATAAATATAGAACATATTATAATGTATCTATACATATATATATATATATATTACGGGTAATGTTAATAATGTTGACATTAGTCATACACCTTTTAATGTTATATAGTTAACATTAGCCGAATTTTAAAATTTTCGATTGAAATTTAATATTTCGTTATTAGTATTTCCGACTGTTTAATTATTTTAACAGTGTAATTTGTGATTCTAGATAGATAAGTTATCACGAATGGGAAAAGAATTGATTGGTTTGTTTCCATATAAATTAAGAAATTTCACGATTAGTGGAAAAGCTTTACACGGAATCACATCAAATTACATATTTCAGGTAGGTATATTATACATTTGAGTGGTGATAATAATACATTTTACATTGCGATTTATTAGTGTTTTGATTAGTTAATAATTAGTAAAATTGTTTCAGGGTCTTAGATATCCGAATTTGAATTTGACAATATTTAATACTAGCTTGGATACAATATCAAGTGATATTTTCCGACACATGGGCACTGTAAGGAATATCAGTTTAGACATACGAAATAATTCGTTTAAGTCATTCGGAAATCCATCTACTAATACGTTACCAAATCATCACGGAAATACATTTTTAACTTCTTTAAAAGTATCTGGAAACCCATGGACTTGCGATTGCGCTATCGGGTAATTTATTAAAAGATGTAGTGTTTATCGATATATTGGCGTGTACGTTGAAACGAAGGTTATTGTCAATCCGAATGCCGAAGACTTGGCTGATTTTGACCACGGTATAGTTTAGCCATTGAGGTCAACTTGGCTGGTATTTGTTGAAAATTACTGCGGCTATTTTTGGGCGTTGGGACGGAGACGTCATTGGTATCTATTCGAGGAGTAATACATAGTATCATCCACGAATAGAGCAACGACAGTGTCAGATCTGACCGGAATATAGTCGGTAAAGGCTAAGTATAGTAATGAGGATAAAACCGAACCCTCTGGTACACCGGCTTTGACCGCGGCTTGACACTTGAGATATCGCACCCGTACCGGACATTGAAGAATCTGTTTTAGAGAAATGAGTCGATCGTCTTCGAAAAGTGAATGGGAGTACCGCAAGGATATGGAGGGTAGGCTGTTTTTTTTAGCGCGTTGTTAGATATACTATCCTCGCCTGGAGCTTTAAATTTAGGTAAACGCTTTAGGGGTTGTTCAATAGTACGGGGGGAAGTGAAGTAGTGGTTAGAGAAGGGAGATTTTCTAACTGCGAGAGTACTGACATTTACCGCTGGGATCTCTGGACCTGGTTCGGAGTAAATTGCTGTTGAAACATGTCCGAAAGAAGTTCTGCCTTTTCTATATCTGAATATATTGTGCCGTTTGGGTCAGTTTGGGGATGTGTTGCAGGTGTCTTCTTTAGAAGGTTACGGTTGAGTTTAAAAATGGAATAATCGATTGTAACGAGAGTGGCTAGGAAGCGGTCCCATTCGTCTTGTTTGTGTGTATAAGTCGGACGAGGGATATTTTCTGGTTTAGTCATCATTTGATTTCAGCGCCATTCGTTCCGGAGACGATTTTTTGCTGAAATTTTGGAGATTATCTCGGGTAGAAAGTCGTAGGAGTTTGCTTGTAGAAATTTTGAAAGAGTCTTCTTGGATAGCTTTGCGGATATTAGTGAATAGGTTGATGGTAGCATCAATTGATTGACGGGAGTTAGTCTGCGGGTTTGTACTTTTGATGGCTTTATTTAATGACTATTATTTGTATTTAACCGATTGGTTTTCCGAGAGGTTGAAAGCATGGAAGACTATGTTGAGATTGTGGAGACAATTTTGGATTGATCGGAATGATGATTCCGTTGAATCGGTGCGAACACACACGTTTCCGTCGGCAGAAGCCTCGGCTGAAGTGTTTTCGGGCGTTACACCGGGGATGTCGAATACTGATGGAACTGCGAAGAGTTGCATTATGATTAATGGATTTTATACGTGGTTTGGTTGTTTTATCGGACATATATATGATGTAACTGATGTAGAATGATGAGACTCGTCGGAGGTCGACGAAGAAGAAGATTCAGTCGGACGGTGGCAATTCATCTGTTATGGTTGACTCGACGGAAGCGGTATCGGCATTGTCGGAAATCTTCATCTTCCTTGTCTTCCTCCTTCGATTTTTATTATAATTATAAATAATTAATTTATTGTGAACTATTTTTATTTATTTTTATACTAGCTTGGTTTAGAAACATTATATAATTTAATACATCAATTTCATTTAAAATGTTTATATATTTTTAGTTGGATGGAAGTTTGGCATCGTAAAAAACGTCAATTTTTGTGTAACCACGAGGATCAGTCATCGGTGCTTTCGAAGAATAGGTTTAGAGACGTTGAACATTACTATTCGACTAGTAAGTCTACGTGCCTCATCAGCGACGAAGACCTGGATACAGCTACTTGCGCAGATAAGAAAAAACCGTTAGCCGACGCCTTTAAAATGGATATAGAATGTGGATGGGGAGGTGCTGGTAGATGTCAAGTAAATTTGACAACTATTATTTCCGTTTTAGTAGCGTACATGATGATATTATATCAAAAATAATAAAATCTGACAAAAATTTATTCGGTTAATATTTACATGTATTATGTATACAAATTGTATTTAGATATAAATGTTAAAAAACGCATTAATGAAAATACTCTATTATAGTTTACCTAATTTAGTTCTCTCCGAACTTGTGAATTATGCATTTTTCTGTATTTAATTTTAATACACGTATTCATTAATATTTCTTAATGTTTTTTGATAATGTCTTGATATAAAGTAAAAGTTCTATATGTATAGGGTACTTATTAAATGAAGGTTATAAAAATAAATATGAACTACGAAATAAATCGAAAAAGTCTTATTTATACATTAATTTAAAACGTATAGAAAATTATATAATTTATCGATTTTTTTTATTTATTTATTTATTTTTTTTATGTTCTTTTTAACTAAATATTATAAAATTACGTTATCAGAATGTGTATTTGATAAAGGAACTTCCATATGATTATAATAAGGAACGTCACACTTTTTTTAATTTGCTCAACATGGTTATTCTGAACTTTACATATTTTTTTTAATAATATGGTACGCAACGTACCATGTTTTTTTACAATAACTCCAAGTAACTATACCTACCTTTATTAAATTAAATAATTTTCAAATCGTTAAGAAAAGTCAATTTTAAAGATACTTATGGTTATAAGGGCGTAGACATGGGGAGTTAGGGCCTAGGGGATTTAAACCACCCCGTGCTATTTTTATTGCAAAATTTGCTTACCTATAATTTAATTAAGCGATTATTATTATTATTATTATTTCTTTTTGATTTCTTTCTTTTTATAATAGGAAAAAATTACACATGTCTATCGTTTCCTTCCATTAATATTATAATTCATAACTGTATCTGGACTTCAACGAAAAATTCGATTGTTATCCAGTAATATTCCAAATGTAGTATATTAATTTTGCTTCTAAAATTTGATGAATATACACTGGCAAACCTACACTATAATCAATAAAATTGACATTATACTCGAAAAAAATGAATATGAATATTATTATGGATTATGGATTTGACAATCATTTCGTGGATTAAATTCTATATAATTTAATTTAAATACATTTAATGAGATAAAATATAATGTATAGGTATATATTATTAAAATCGTTGACTGTTATAGTATAGTATCTATAATGTATCTTATAATAAATAATGGGTATATTTATACTTAAGGACCTCCATAATGTACCTATTATAAAATCAAGTATTTTATTTATTATTTGTTCTGGGGAGATCCAGTATGCCTTTGTAACTTCTATAAATACGCCATTGGACTCTAAGAAACGTAAATATACCAGATAAATATTGTATTTCGTACAACAACCATGCATTTCAATAATTTTTAAATCAATCGAAAAGTTATATTTTATCGATTATATCGTAATTGATCCGTTCAGTATGCTATTCAAAACACATTTTGTTTTATTAATTTAAGTACTCGAAAAGTATTTCCACATGCCTACAATGCATACTATAATGTATATGTACATTTATAAACTGCCATAACTATAGGTATACTTACGTTTATAATTTCATCATATCATATTATTATTTCTAAATTAAAAATAAAGTCGCTCATTAAAGTATACAAACTATTTATTTTGTCAAATTTTACTTACGATATATTATAGGCTCTACAAAAATATTAATACAAACTACGTTTTGAGAATTGGACTTTTCGTTAAAAATGATTTTCGTAACGTTAAAAAATGATTTTATTAATTATTTTAAATCGAGTTTCTACGCACTTCTTATTGTATGTCATATATTAATATACGCTTAGCCGGCTAGTGTTTTCTTTTGTCAGCTTGTATTTATTAAAATTACGTACTATGTTTAATTATGTATCTCTTATAAAAGTGTTATAGTCTAAATTTAATAATGTTTTTAACCGAATGATATTGTTTTATATTCGTTTATAATATATAATATTGCACATGTAATCCTAAAATACGTCATATTAAAGAACAAGCTATATATACGAAAACGAAATATTGATTTATGTTTAGAAATTTTTAGACTCCCCTCAGAGAGACCTCTAGCCCCGAATATGAGGCGTGTATTTAATTAAGAATATTGGCCGTAAACCGCGTCAATTGTGATACGTGTTGTTTAATCAAAACATTAAATTTATTACTTCTATTACATTTGACGATGTCGAGCTGGTGTATACCTACATAATATTATATACCTAATGATTTTCGGGCGAGATATTTATTAAAATAAAGCTGTGTTTAATGTTTATAAAAAAAAAAAAAATAAATAAATACAAAAATTGAGATTTTTGAAATTAGAACATTGTTTATTTTAAAGTTGAAAGCATTTTTAAAATACAGTATCTTATGGACGTAAATAATCACGCGTTGATCAAATTCAGTAATATATAATTTATAAGCAAATTAGTTTATTATGTTCAAACGTAATATTTGAGTAAGCTTTTGTTGTACATAGTGATAAAAAAAAAAAAAAAAAAAAAACGATATTCTTATCATTATACACTAAATCTAAAAGTTAACAAGGAAATAAAAATACTATTCGAATAAATATTAATACCGTCTGTATTACTTATATAGTTATGTGTTAAAGTTAAATATAACGTAACGAGTAAACTTAAATTATTGTTTTTGTTGTTTTAACATATACATTGTTAATTATGTTGTTACATGTTTTTAATATTGACTTTTAGACGATTTTTCCAAACGTTAACTATGTTGTATATAAAGTTATAGAATTAGTCCCGTGGTATTCCGTCGTTTATATATTCTGTAAAAAAAAAAAAAATTATATATATATATATAATATAATATGTACATTTTATTCATATTATGATATAAAATTGCGTTTTGTACGCAGTGACTCTATTTACAGCTGTGTAATTAAGAACGGTTCATATTAATATGTAAATCGTCCTTAGTAAATTAAAAAAAAAATAAAAATAAAATTTTGGACACTGTCATTTTCGTTCACTCGTTTCACGTTGCATTATTATTACATTAAAGTTTAAATTAATGATAAAATCATCGCATTCGCGGTACATTATGGATCTCAGTTTATAGGGTATCAAATAAATATTATTTAAATATTTAAATACTTATTGACATAGGACTTTATCGAATATAAGGTCTCAGAAAAAAAATAATCGTGTATGCATTGGTTTATATAATGGTTTTCGGAATTAATTAAAATATACTATATTACTGTTCACATTGTAAACTTTACATTTGCAGGTCTACGGAAATTAAACGGTAAAATATTATGTACTTACTATATATGAAACGGTCGAAAACGTCACATTTTTAAAAACGCTCTCCATCCACTCAGATAGGTATATGAACACCAAACCCGAGAAGTATTTATGAAATAAAATCGGTGTAGGTACATTGCATTTAAAAATTTTTTTTTCTAAAAATATTTACTGAAAAGTTAAAAAAAAAAATCACGTCCTCACGTGACATATTTTTTAAATATATGATTGGATTTCAACAGACGATCATTTTCGGGCATTTCCTTCCAAATAAAAAACTGGGTTCTCCAAAACTTGAAACTTTTGTAGATATTTTGGAATTTTAGAAAGTTATTCTGAAGTATCAATTGTTTTTGGTTAGTATTCAATGGGGCTATTAATACCAATATATTTATTTATTTGGCACACAGATATACATATGTGACAATTTTTGGGATTTTAATAATGTTTTTAGATTCTGAACAAAGCTAGGAATGTATTGGTTTTAACATGAGTTTTTTTTCATGTTTGTATGGGTAGAAGGAGTTTTGGAGTAAAGTCGAGTCGGCGGCGATTGGTCTCCATCTCGTTACCTCACTATAGTCGAGCGAACCTACATTGCTAAATAGGGGGCCAAGTATTGAGAATTGTTATCGCGATTTTAATAAATAGAGATCTGTAAAACTAACGTTCGTTATGTAGGATTAACGATTACACCAGGTGTTGATAACGGTTTTAACATCGTCGTCATGATCGTTTATTATTATGTAAATATATTGTTATCAAGTTGGTAAAACTGTAGAATTTTAATTATTTTTCCTATGCATTTTTTTTCTTATTTATTTAAAAATCGATCATTCATTTTTTCTTTTTATTAATAGTTTTATTTGAAGTAATACAATTGTTTGTATTAAATACCTTCAACGAATAGATACGAAACTATGGTAAGTACTTCAATTTTTAAACGTAATAAATAATAATAAGTACTTACTTTTATATACATTTTTATAAATATGTGATGAAAATTATTACCAAGTGTACAATTATTGTTTTTTGATGTTTTCTTAAACATAATAAAGGTCAAAGGATGCCAAAATGTTGCAAAACGAATAAATAATATCATTTTAATAGGTAATATACGAGTATAATACTGAAATATTAAATTATGAGTATTAAATAACAATAACTATTAACCACTGATTATTATTATTTTATTTGAAGTAATTGATAACATTTATAAAAATGACATAGATGTACGTAAAGCGATAGTTATTTAAAATAACGATTGGGTTTAAAAGGTGATATACGACCGTTATATCAAAAATAATGTGTTTAATCGTTATATTTCACAGACAATTGTCAATACTATTAATGATAGTTATTTGTAAAAATTCTCGAAGTAACGAACGTTTTTCTTTTTACAACTATTCTTAATATTGGTCCCCTGAGTAATAGTATATTCTACCATACAAGAAAAGTGCTTCCACTTCCAATATTGTCGGATTTCTAAAAAAAAATTAAGATATGTATATTAAGTGAAGTAAAACTTGATTTCAAACGTAGAACAACAATGATTATAGGATAAGATGGAATTCTATCGAATAAGAACGTAAAAATAGTAGATGAGTTTAAAAATACGTTTAAGACACTATTAAATCAACCCAGTGGAAGCACAATCATAGGAAAACACGCCTCAGTAGAATAAAACATAAAACCTCCAACAAGAGCAGAGGTAGATGCTGGTTTGGAAATGCTTAAAAACGAAAAAGTGGCAGGGAAGGATGAAATAAGTGCCTTAAAAAAAGGAGGAACACAATTAATAAATCAGCTACATAATGTAATTAATACAATTTGGGAAAGAGAAGAAATACCAAGTTCACGGCGTACATCTGTTCTATGTCCTGTTTTTAAAAAGGGAGATCTTATGTATTGTAAAAATTACAGGGGAATGTTATTACTAAATTCTTCGTATAAGTTTCTGTCTAATATTCTGCTCAATATAATAAAACCTTATACACACGAGATAATTGGAGATTACCAGGCAGGGTTTATGACAGGAAAATCAACCTTGGATCAAATTCACGTCATTAAACAAATAACCAAAAAAAGTCATTTGACAAGGATATTCACCTTTTATTTATAGATTTCAAATCTGCTTACGATTCGATCAATAGAAACAAACTTTGGAGTGTAATGTGCGAATTGGGTATACCTGAAATGCTTATGAGATTAATCCATGCATGTGTACAGGGATCAAAGTGCAAAGTGAAATTTGGAAACATAATATCGGAAGACTTTGAGGTAGTGACGGGGCTTAGGCGAGAGGATGCTTTATCCCCAGAGCTGTTTAATATAGCGTTGGAGTCAGTCATCAGAGAAACCTTAGTAACATCAAATGGAGTTAAAATTTGAGTTGACAAGCAATTAGTAGTGGCTGAATGTGCAGATGACTTAGTAATAATGGCAGAAGATGAAGCGAATCTAATAGATACTACAAGGAATCTGCTGGAAAATGGGAAGAAAATAGAGTTAAAAATAAACGAGAATAAGACAAAATACATGGTCATAATTAGGAATTAGTACAGAGTAGGACACTTGGATATTAGTAACTACAAATTTGAAAGTGTGGATAATTTCAAATATTTAGGGGTGGACATTAATAACGACGCAAACAGCCATGAAGAAATAAAATACGATTAGGTGCCATTTTGGATTAGTACCTCTTTTTAAACCAAAGATTTGATCGTAGAAGTAAAAAATAATTCTTTACAAAGTTCTAGTGAGACCAGTAGCCTTGTATTCATGTGGTGCGTGGGTCACGACAAAATCGGACGAACTCAAGTTAGCGGTTTTTGAACGGAAAATATTAAGAAGAATCTATGGATTCAAAATTTATAACGAAGGAGAATATGAGATAAGGACAAACCAGGAGATCAAAGACCTGTATGAATGAGAAGCGACTATGAATGGTGTTTTAAAAAGTAGTAGACTGAGCTGGGCTAGTCACGTGTGGAGATCGGAGAAAATAATTGGACAAGTTACAGAAACAAGCACTAAAAGGTCAAGGAGACGTCCCGGACAAAAATGGAATTATGGAGTGGATAAGGGCCTAGAAGAACTAGGAATTCAGAACGGAGTAGAACTGGCTAAGGCAAAAAATCGACGGAGACGAGTGGTTGTTGCAGTAACGGGCCTAAATGGTTTAGAAAACGTCATAGATAGATAGATAGATAGCTAGATGTATATTAAGTTATTCTCATTTAATGTTCTTAGTGTATTATTAAATTACACTTCACAAGGGTAAAAAGTAGGTACAATTTTTCAAAGTAGGTATATTTAAAAAATAATTTTGGCGTTTATAATTTATATTTAATAAAGTTATACATTTTTTTGAGAAAATATGTCGTATTTGAAACCTGTAGCAGTTGCTATAGTATAGGTACTTAATTGAACAATGTGTGATTAACGTAATAAGCACGCGAGTAGATTATGTAGAAATTATTATTCCATCGATTCGTATAGATTAATAATTATTAATTGAACTGACATAGAAGTATTATTATCTTCATAGTTTAAATTGCCACACGGATCACAGAACGATATTGTACCTAACCTACGTGACTGTAACCTTTGTTATTGTATTCGACATAAATACTTACTAATATAGCTATTGATATTTAAAAAAAAAAAATACATATTCTCTAATAGAAATACGTGATTTTAGGTGCTTATACGATTCTAATGGGGGGGGGGGGGGATGGTTTATTAAATACCTACAAATATATATATAATATATTATATAATTATAAACGCTTGAATTAATTTAAAATTGCGAGTAGGTATTAATTGATTTTTATATACGTTTTAACGAAATCAAATATAGGAGCGGCCGTATAAAAATCAAAAGTCGTCACTTACAATAGAACGACGGTTGAATATGTATAAGAGAGCGTATACGGGCGGACCGTATAAAATATTAATGAACATAATAGTGGGTAGAGGCCGCAACACCTGCGATTTTTAATGGGTTCTGTATAGGCAATTTTTAAGAAAAATTATGAAAAATAAAAATCTAACAATTTAGAAATATTTATGTACATTTTAAAATTAATCTAAAAATAGCCCCGTACCCGTATCACTTTTTGTTGTTGTGTAATCACGAAATTTCCACCTAAAAGACCAATAAGCGTGACAAAATTGTGGAACTTTGGAAAGTCGGATTCACAATCTGTAAACAGATTTGAATGTGTCGGCCTGTCTTCTAGGGATCGATCGAGGCATTTTTCTTTATTATTACAGATTAAAATGTAATCAATGTTTAAAAATTGTGATTTTTAATGATAAATAACACGATTAAAAAATAAAATAAAAATAAACGCCTCGATCGATCCCCAGAAGACCAACTGATGAATTCAAAACAGTTTTCAGAATTGAAATCCGACTTTTCAAAATCCCACAGTTTTGTCACGTTTTTAGGTCGATTTTTCGTTGGCGTTGCGGCCTCTTAACGTGTCGGAAAATACGAAATTTTCCGAAACGCGAGTACTTTTCGAAATAACGATCCTTTTTAAAAAAAAAAAAAAAAAACCAACCGCCCCGTACATACTGTAATGCATCGTGAAATACGAGTGTCATCGCGTTCCGAAACCGGTCCGTGTCCGAAGACCATCGTGAGGAACAACACGGTCGTATGTTACGGCCCGCATTCCCGTAATCTTATTAAGGCGCGTCCACATAACTAGTATGCAAACACGATACGCGGCACACGCAAATACATTGCGTACACAAAAAACAGTGATAATGAGGATGTGTTTACAAACAGTCCACACGGTGCATACATACATAGTTCGTGCACAAATAACATGAAAACAGATTGTGCACTCAGCGGTAAACAAAAAACTGGCCAGCTCGTGCTGATAATGAGCTCGCCAAAAGCAGTGTGACTATGTCAACGGAACAAAATTATTTAATGCGTCATATAATA
>JAIPRL010003070.1:0-50942 GCA_025469235.1 Pemphigus obesinymphae | reverse complement strand
TGGCTAATTTTCTCACGGCTACTATTTTGGTTATTATTTTACAATGTCTAAGTATGAAATCAGTAGACCGTATAACGACTCGGCATGGGGTGGTCCATATGGGTTAACTACGATTTTGTCACAATTACTATTTTAAATATTCTCGTTTATCGTTTCAAAAAAAGAATATCTAAGTATACGATTTTGTATATAACAGTTGGTTGAAACTAAGAAGAGCAGGTCTTTCCGGAATCGTAGTATATTCAGAATATTCAGAGATTGATTGAGTTAGGAAACACAATTCATGTGTATCATTTAATCATGTAATAAATGGCAGATTATAATCACCAGTGAGCTATGTTTTTTGTGTATTTTTGAATAATAAAATGAATAGTATTTAGATGAATGGCATTAAGATCAATGGGCGACGAAGGAGGTATGTATACACTGCAAATAATAATATTTAAGGAGTTAAGAGAGAAGCGAACATATAATTTCTCAAGATTATTATTAGGGATCATAAGTGGGAAGGAAGCAATTTCCTTACAGCGACTAACACACTACCATCGTGAACACAAAACTGGTTTGTGGAGACCTGTCGCGTCTAAAAATATTGCAATTACTGAGACTGAGTTCAGAAGTATGAAAATTATTAGTGAGCCAATTTTCCATGAGAGAAATAAACACATAGTCAAAACATGAGGTATTAAAATTTAAATTTTCAAGTTTGGTATGAAGGCCGTAGAAATTCTGGTAGTATCCATTGATGCTGAGAGTGATGGAAGAAACTTGAGGGTCGTAATTTTTTGAACTGGAAATTACGTATGGGGAACCGTTTTAGAAAGTAATGGTTAAGTTATGTTCACCCGATACTAATCGAGGATCAATTTCAAGATGACAGGCTCAAAGTTATTGGCGTTCTAATAAAGTTTTATTACGTACAAAGCTGGTGAATGGTAGTAGGCACACATTTTTGGTTTTGGCTATACAATAGGACAAAATAACAGAAGCATCACAGGAACCAAATATAATTTTGGAGGGTCGCGATGAGGTGCAGGTAGTTTTTCCAAGACAATTAGGTTTTAATTTAGTATAAATATCAGCAGAGAGCTTAGAAAATATATTGCGTACAGTGCTTTTGTCGTCGTTAATTTTAGTAGGAAGATTGCTTGAGGTAGATTTGGATAGGCTATACATAACATTGAGCTTGCAACTATCACACTTGGTCAATTCTTGTATGGTATCCGAGAACTGTGGGGAAGGGACAGTTGATATGTTTGACTCAAGGGTAAGAACCTTAGATTCAAACCGTGAGGTAAAAGCGTTAATAGTCGTTTTGAGTTCACTACCTAATGATTTGTGGCCAGCCAATAACACAGCCGAGATAACACCGTCTGAGCTATTTTTAAGCCGCTAAGAATTTAAAATAAACTTATGTTTATACGGCGGCGGTGTGTTGTATGCAGAAAGCACAATAATTTTACTAGTGTGGAGAATTTTGGGCAGATCGACACAAAAACGACACCAACCTACGGACGCAATTAAAATAAAGAAGTTAAAACAGTTATTATGAAATAAGTACAAAATACTGCGCGTTTGGAACATTGTGTATAGATGAATTGTCCAAGAAATTCAAAAAACTCGATTTTATTTATATTTAATAATTAATAATTATTAATGTATTTTTATTCTCTATACTAATAAATATTAAATTACACTTCGTTTTGTTGATACCTCTATTTATATTATAAATTTCATTTTGCTGATTATTAAATTATTGTGTTAGGAGAAGTTTTGTTAATATTTCAGTACTAAGGAGTTTTCGAGTTTATAAAATATTAAAACATGTTTTACTAGCTAATTGAAAAAAGTCAATATATAATATATAAAAACAATGACTGCTTCGTATTCAATGTTTATTTTAAATAATAAATGCCTTTTATCTTTTTGTAAAATCTTATAGAAAGTAGAAAGAAAAAATAATGTTAAGAAAACTGATTATATACTTATATTATATAAGTTAGAGTTTAAAACATACAGATATAATATAATATTGATGAGGAGAGATTTCCCCCAACAGCGCATCTTATGATTAAATATTTCATTGGGAGGATGAAATAATTTAAAAAAAGGGACCCTTAAATAATTTCTAAATACGCCGCTGTTAAATTATTAACCACTGGTTTTACAATAATATAAATTATAAAATAATTAAAATATAGGAAGTAGGAACTATACCTCACTATTCAACGTTTTTTTTTTTTTTTGTTTTACAAATTTAACTGAAAACAAATTGTTTTTTTACTCGCATAATAATACTATTATATTGTTTGTTTGACGTTTAAGGCCATTAAAAACGGTTTAACGTGAAAACGGTTTAACGGCCACGACGTGTATAATGTATATTATACGGTATATACCTAACCTATATAACAAGGGTTTGCACGTGATTTAATAAAATATATGTCCATTTGTCATAAATTCAAGTGCGAAAAATATATCTATCGTTCAATATATTATTTGCGAAACTTTACTGCTATGATGCCACACTAAATATTATACGGAACGATCAAATATTTCATTTTATAATGATTTTCTCAAACACAATTCTGAAAATACAAATGTACGTACCTATACTTAGGTATCATATAGAATAAATCTTTATGGAGGATCTTAGACTTTAATAAAAATACTTATTTTTATACAAACATTCTACGTAAATTATATTTTGAAATAATATAGGGTTAATTAACTTTTGTAATGATTTTAATAAAAACAAAATTGATATAAGTACACCGTATAAATAAATAAATTTATAAATATTAAAATTTGGTGTGGGATCTTTTTAAACTTTATAAATCATCCAAACTTTTATACAGATACTTGCAGATCATCTAACCAAAACTATTTAAAAAATGATTCAGTTATTTTTTTTTTTGTATATAATACGTATATATTGTGTTTTTTTAAAAATGTAATACAAATTTCGTTCCCGATAATCCTTGAAAATCAGTTTACACAAATGCGATAAAATACAAATTCTCATCAGATTTTCTTATTAAATATATATCGGAATAACATTGTTTAGCGGTATACAGAGTTTAACCTTTTATAATGATTTATAATATTTATATTATCAATAAATAATAATATATATTACGTGATATTTGTATGAACGTATTTATTTTTTAGTATAGGTGGATTTTTGTGAAATTTTCAAAAATTAACTCCCAGCACGGGGAAACCCTTGACCAAAAAATGTGTTTTCGAATAATTTTATTTTATTCTAACAAAATAACCACATTGTGATGAATATATTTATCTGTAAATAGGTACCTCTACATTTCTTTATATTGTATATTTGTATGATAAAGTCACTCTAACATGATATTTTGAACCATTTTTATGGATTTTAATGATTACAGCTATATAGCTGTAGATTGAAGAATAGGATTATTTTTACATTTGAATAGAAAATGACAAAATGTGTAAAATACAACGGTGATATGAACCTGTTTAGTGTTGAGTTAAGTATATAAAAAATACTGTAGTACTCGCGTAATATTCGACGATACAGTATGTATAAATAGATAGGTATATATAATATATATATATATATATACACAATATTACCATTATTCGATCATTCTTATATGTATTATAAAAAATAATGATAAAATTAGAAGGAAAAAACGAGGTACACGTGTATAAAATGTACGACGTGATTGCAAATTATATTAAAGCCTATGCCCTCATATACCTACAGCGACCTCATTATCAAACAAAATAAACACGATACGAACTAAAGAAACGATATTTATATATAGGTAGATAGCAGAATTATACAAGCGTATAGTGTACACAACAGAAATTATGTACCAAATGCGACTCCGGTAGTCCACCTGTGGACTAATCATAATTATCAATAAATTATAACTTACCAGCACTATAATTGATAACGAACACGATACCTATCACATCTAGTGATTATACAAATCAACAATTAATAATTAGGAATCAAATTTCGAAGATTTGTTCATATGACTG
Source organism: Pemphigus obesinymphae (assembly GCA_025469235.1). NCBI lineage: Eukaryota > Metazoa > Arthropoda > Insecta > Hemiptera > Aphididae > Pemphigus > Pemphigus obesinymphae. The sequence goes on along the minus strand of JAIPRL010003070.1, from coordinate 46,916 downwards.
TTTTATTACTACACGTCTACACACCCATATCTATAAAATAAACGTAAAAAAAAAATTAACAATACGTTTTGAAGAGTTCCTATATGTCTATTAAAATGGTTACAATTGATATTTAATAAATTTAATTAACTCTTTTAAGAGTATATTAATTGAAATACAATTACATATATATTGGACGATTTACTATAAATATAAAAAAAAACAAACATTTAATTATTTTTTTTTTTTTATTAAATTATAGGCTTCAAATACAATGATTCATTAGCCTGTATTTAATTATTTTATATCTACGAAATGAAACACGACATAAATAGATAGTTAATTTAATTTTTAGAAAGAAAACCTATATGTTTATAAATAATAAAAAAATATATTTATCTAAAAACTTGTTAAAATTGAGTATTTTAACGGTTAACTAAATACTGAGTTGAGGGGAATTAATAGTAGAAAGGTTCAAAAAAAAAAAAAAATATGTATATATATATATAAATTGGCACTTTAATGGTAGAAATTTTGGCTACGTGCCTGAGTTTATATTTTAGTTTTTAATAAACTCGTATTTCGTACTTAGATTTGAAGATACAAAATTCAATATATTTCAGAAGTTTCCTTGACTGCTATTTTTAATTCCAAAAAAGCGAGAAACGCAGTAATGGCTTTTAAACGAAACACTTCTTAAAATATTATTTTACTAACTCTAAATTTTTTAGGTGAATATTTTTTGGTTTGCTTTCTGCTGTGTATTTACATCGTATTAGCACAGTATCAAAATAATACGTGACTGAGGTTACAAAAGTAAAGATGGGTGTTGAATTATTATTCCCTATTTTATATTACGTCTATTAAAAATTCGGATATAATTTTATCAAATACAATAGAAGATGATAATTGTAAAAATGTTGTAAAGCTTTCCTTTAATATTTTAAATATATATTTTCTTATTAGTTCTGAACGCATAATAATAAATGTTATTAAAGTTCAACACTAAATGTTTAAAAATCGTGATATTTATATTACTACCACAACAAAACTTTACTATTGTTATAGATTTCCAACAAATTTTTTCTTTTATTTCATCAATATTCCCTGTGTATAGAATATTCTATTTTATTTTCATAATATTCAAAAGCATAATAATTAAATAATTACAGTAATTATTTTTCTGGAATAGAATTAATAACTAATTTTTTTTTTTTTATTTACATACTGAAATATGGACTATGTAATTATTATATTATATTATTTGAATTAAAAAGTCCGGATAAATTAATTATGATTGTTTTTATCTACTTTATGTTTAATTGATTGAAAATAAAAAAATAACTAATTTAAGTTATAGGTTTGTTTCAAAATAAATCATTGGATGAAAATCAGAAAGACGTATGTCTATTTTCATAACTCTTCAGAAGAGCCAAAAATTAAATATTAGAAATATAATTTGTTTCTTCAAGTTCAATGACTCCTTAAATTTTTCATATACAACAACAAATTTAGTATTAAATTAAACAGGATGTAATACTTTATAACATATTTCACTAACTTAAATTCATATATACGTTGGTCATATAAATAACTATAGGTATTAGGTAATAATAGTGAATACATTACCTAACCTCGGCACTAGAAGTATTGTGGGTTGGATTTTTAGTAATTTGAATTTCGATCCAGTACATTCATTTTTATTCATGGTGAAATTTGGATTTAGATTAGTTTCAATACTGGAGAGATAATTGTGGACTTGAATTTTAATTTTATTATCTAAGATTTCTGAAGTTATCAATTTTAGTATTTCTATCGTAAAATCTGTGTTAAAAATTTACATAAGAAAATGGTTATAAAAAAATCCGCAGTCTTTGAAACATAATATAGAAGTGAAAAGTAAATAGACTAAAATAGCAAAAATCGATGTAAGTACCGAGAAAATTTACCAAGTGCGATAACTATTATTTTATTCAATATTTAAAATCAATAAAGTCGGTCAACCCAAAATCAAAAATGTTAAAAAATTATCAAAAAAAAAAAACTATGTGTAATAACTATATAAAATAATTTTTCTGAGGAACTTAATGTCATATGAAATATAATTCTTTGATTTTACGTTAAATCGTTATAAAAAGTAACTCGTTTTGTTGTTTAATTATTGGAAATTTTTGAAAAGTAACTTTTTGAGTTAAAAATTATCTAAAACCAATTATGACTTTGAATTACTCATTCTTGAAAATCGCGATTTGATCGTGAATATTTCGAAATACTTTACACATTAATGGCTTTGTTATTTATCTATTATAAAAACTAATTTCACTTTTTACAAACAATAATATTTCACGCCAAAACATTATTTTACGAAATATCTAACGATATTTTCTTAGTCATATAGATACTTTCTTCTTCCATTTTATATACATTTGAATATTTCAATGTAATTATCGTATTATTGTTGATAATATTTCGGCCTAAAATATAGTTAATGATTAATGTCAAAAAACCAAAATCTTAATTATTTTTAATAATAATATTATTATCCATTATTATAATATTATTAATATATAATATACAAGGTATATAATTTGTTTAAAAAAAATTTTCTTTATAACTATTTTATTCAATAAACTTACATTACGTATACATTACTATACATGTATGTATAAATGTATTATTATAATATTGTAAAATATGTTAATGGATTTTTAAAAAAATCACGAACGTGTGGGTACACGATCACATCTACGTCTCATGTAATCCATAAAGTATCATAATATATACCTACTAAATAGTAAATTTAATAATCATTAGATTGAACCTTGTCCTTATCGAATATTTTATACTATAGTATGATATTCATAATGATTCAAATTCATAAGTTCCCGATGACCTCAACCACCGAGTCCACGTTCCAATAAACGATTTATACGTTTCTAATAAAATATGCATTTTCACTGTAATGATAATGCTGGTAATTGATTTATATTAAAGTCACAATTTTAATTCGCATACCTACAAACATTATGTTTTGATATTATTTAAATTTATTACATTTTTAATCGAATATTATAATTGTATACCTACCTTGTATAATATAGCGATGTCCTAAAAAAAAATCGAATTAAATATATGTGCGTATGTTTCCGGAATGTTATTTAGTACCTAATATAAATATATTACGTAGGAATAATTTTCAATTAAATCTTATCTTTTGAACTTTAACTCTGCTATTTGGACACACTGTATTCATATTTTTGCGAACATTTATATTAGATTAATTCGCATATTTTATATATATATATATACAGGTCAATATTCATACAAATAAAGTACATTTATATACCACCAATTATCATTTAAATTCGCTGGTTAAGTAATTTTTAAAAATATAATTAAATTTAATTAATTAAAATTAAAAATTAATTTTTTAAAATAAATTTAATTTCGCTGATTTATTTATTTATTTTTTTTTTTTTAGTCAATGAATCGGTATTAATATAATATATAAATATGTTTATTATTTATATAGTAATGCATTTCATATTTCACTTATAAAAGTGATTACTAGGGTTTATAGAGAATATTATATTGAGGTATAGAGGTCAAATTTTCAACGAAAACATGTTTTTCCAATAAATACAATATGAGGTTAAAACCCTGACCTAGAAAACATCGATCGAGTTTTCTAAAAAAAAAAAAAAAACAAAATGTATGATTAGTTCATGGTAAATATATTGTCAAAAAATGTCTAGATATAATGGCGTGATTAAATAGGGAGTATGGAGTAGATATCCAGTATTAGACAGTTCAGAACCAATAAATAATGAAAATGTATAAATACAATTTCTTAATAAATGCAGTGAATTTAACAAATATTATATTTTTAATTTCATAAAATATTTTAGTCAAATTGTATCGAAATTAATTAATTAAAAAAAAAAAAATTTAAAAATCCACAAATTTTACATCCATTCCATACACTTATTGTCGAAAAAGACTGTAATAAGTTATTTTCATTTAATGTAATATAAATGGTTATATTCGATTTTAAGACATTATTGGAGAGGAATCTATTGGTTTTAAAATGCCGTTCATTTATTTATATTTCTCTGGAAACAATTTTGGATAGAAGCGTCAAGTAGGAATTTAGGAGTAAAGAGCTATAGTAGAACATTAGTCGGTTCTAAAATATAGATAGGACTTTTCAAAGTCATTTTTTAATATTCCCAGTAGTTTTGTTAAGTGTAAGGAAAACTACATTTTATAACGAAAATTTTAGAAAAAAAATATTAGAGTTATTACCATAATAACTTATAGTAACCACAATTTTAAATTAGTAAAATAATTTACTACAGTGATATCTTGAAATCGAAAAAATCTTTTTTTATTTGGGTATAGTCATATAGCTGAAAATAATTTTATAGAATACAATGATATATAATTTTTCTCAAATTCTACCCAATAATATTGGGTATCCTTCCCAATAAGCAAAATGTTTCCACTTCTGCTTATTGTATTTTAAAAATTGAAATGTATAATAATGTTTCAATCCCGCTTAAAGAAAAAATAATTCAACATTACCTTGATGTATTTATAACCTACCAATACAATTTGAAGATACATTTTAATTTTTTTAGAATTCCAAAATACAGTACTCTTTGACTTAGAATAATGAGTCAGAAATCAATTAAATTTTTTATTGTTTATGGTTATAGATTATAATCATACAAATTGTTTAGTATTCAAAATAGATAAAAATATGTCTAGTTAATATGTTTTATGAAAAAAATATGGAAAAAATTAAAATAATTTATTCAATAGATTTATATTTTTAAATACACATTTATTTCTGACTGTAAAATTGTTGCTTTATTTATATACATATTGTGTTAGTAGTTTAAAAAATGATTTTATGAGGTCATACCCTGTACCTGTGCTATGCAAATTATAATTGCCAGTTTCACATTAAATAGTGAATTTTTAGACAATATAATCGTTAGTTATTAAAATTATAGAAGCTAAACCCAACCACATTGCAACTTGCACGTCAGAAAAAATTAATTCCGGAAAAATAGATCATGTTTAATCAAATTTTTGGTTCGGAAAATAAAATTTTATATATAATTTGAATATAATGACTATATCAGTTTTATGTCCTGTAATAATTTGTGACATTTTGATAATTTTTATAGATTCTCGTTTTTTCATTCGACTATTGATTAAACGAACCGCTGTCGAAAGAATATCCCCTAAACCGGAAGCCAATCATTTTTTATCGGAGCATACTTATCATTAGGTACACATTGAAGAACGTGGAAGTCGCATGAAGATGCTGAGTAACATCTCTAGCCGTGGAAAGGTTATCTACGCCCACGTGCAAATACACAAGTTCATGAATTTTACGTTAAATTTTAATTAATTCGGTCTTATTCTGTGTTGATTTTAAACGTGCGTGTCTAATATTAATTTTTTGTTTCATAAAACCATGTCGATTTATCTGCTATTCGCAATTGTTAACTATAGGATATAAGAACGGAGCAATATATGACATAATACGATCTTATAGGTACTGTCATGGTACATACTTTTAAATATTATTAAAATAAACATTTTTAAGATTTAATTTTAATCAGTAATTATATTCTAATAATATAATTATTATATACGTAGGTTTATTTTTTATATTATAATATTATATCAGTTTATTAAACGGCTTATAGATCCGTTTTATTTATTAGGCAATTGTAGATTTAAAAATTTTGTTTTAGATAGAAACATCATAATTTAAAATGTTGATCTTGAAAAAAAATATACTTATTTAGAGTTCTAATTTATTTTGAAGTTGTAGCAATATGGCATAATTAAAGATTTTGTATAAAGATTTGTATACGATGTATAAAACGTGTCAGTGGTATAAATATGTAAAATGTAAATATTTCTATATTACAAATTTTTATAATATAAGTCTATTAGGTATATTATAAATTAAAATACATTTTTGTTTATGTGTTCAATGATATTTTATAATAGAAAAATAGAAAATTTAATTTAAAAGCCATGTACCTAAACACACACACAAAAAAAACAAACAATTAACTGAAAAAAATTCAAAAAAATGTTATAAAATATTTAAAAAAAAAGCAAAATTAATAAAGATTATTTGAAAATAAAAAATACAATATTTTTAGATAATACAATACATTTTATTTAAAATTTTTGGAAGTTTTGTATCAATTTATTTCATTATTTTTCATAGAGTAATAAGTAAAAATAAAAACAAGTGCAAAATTTAACAAATTCCTATGTAAAAATAAACGTTTAGTCTCGTTACAGCAAGATACTTATATGTGTACAAAATGTTTTAAATTTGACTTTATTATGTCAAATAAATAAAAAATACCTGTTTACTAAACTATTTTAATATATAAACGATAAACAAATTAAAAATATTCAAATATTCAAATATTTTGAAAAAACTGCAAGTCCTAGGAAAAAATATATGAAATTAACTACAGAGTTAAATATTATATAATAGACGGCATAAGACTGCAATTATTACTATTATTATTTTGATATATTATGTAATTACATATTTGTTACCTATGTGTTTTGGACTTTGATCTCGTTTGTGAAATATACCCATTTAAATTGTATAATATTTACATTTGATAAATTGTACATTTTTTTAGATTGTTTTAAAAATTAATTAAAGTGGGTACCTATAATATTAGGTCAAAAGTGAGTTTGAAGAGTCAAATTTATATTTAAATATATGTATATATATATATATATATATACAATAATTACTATAGATGTACCTGTTATCGGTACCACAATGTTATTTCTATTATATAAAGTGTAAATTTATGTAAATAATATACATGCACACAACAGACTCATACAAATATTCGAATTAATGTATTTTAATACTTTTTTTTTGTTATCGTTTAAGTATTTAATACAAACTTTAATATTACGTTTTTTAATCAAATTGAAAATAGTTTTTACATTTTTTTTTTTTGTCCATCAAAATTAAATTATACAAGAATTATAATAAAATTATTTTATACGCGTATCAATATGTCAGAATATAATTTTCAAATATAATTTCATGAAATAAATTATTTGGAAATATTTAAAATCGTTAAAATATTTCATACACTTTAAAATGTTTATTCGAAAGTACATATTATTATATTTTATTTATTTAAAATCCAGTCAGTAGGGGGTTTATATAAAAGATAATGTTAAACGCGTTATATACTTAGGTATTGTATCATAATAGGATAATACAAATGATATACGATAGTACGATGTACCTATTACATTTTTCTACTTGTGTATTTTACTGTAAAACACATACTGTGAATATTTAAAATTTTTATAACCGTTCTTTTTCATAATTACAAGAATATTTTTTCATTCTTGACGCATTCACCGAAAAAATTATAATGTTAGTGAAAATATTAATCCAACTTCAAAGTACAATCTGGATCACATTTTCTAACGAAAAATAGGTATACTGCTCGATGTAGTAATTAAATCAAGCCTTCAGACCGATAAATTGTTTATAGAATACTCTAAAAATAAAAAGATAAAATAAAATACCTACTAATATCTATCATTGTAAAACACTATAGGTTCGACGCTTAGTTCAGCATCTAAATCTTTGGAAAAAATAAATATCAAATATTGGTATAAATTATAATTGATACATCAAAAAAAAAAAAATTGTATTTATATTTATTAACTATTTGGTTTAAATATACAAATAATTGTACGGAAACATAATTTTCTGATCATAATGATAAAATTAACACTAGGAATAAAAATAAGTGTTACCAAATTATTCACCAACTTTATATGGTATATGGACTAAAGATAACCAATATAGACTGCAGGTATTTCGTGATATAAATGAAAAAAAAAAATGTCAGGGTATTGTGAAATATTTCATTTTAAATTTTAAACAATCCTAATTATGATTAATAAAGGTAGTAACATACATATTATAGGCACGTATAACTTATTATTTGATTTTAGGTCTAATATAGTTTATGTTTTTACAATTTATATTTATAAATATAAATATTTTATTACCTTTTACTGATTTTAAAATTTTAAAATTTTTCGTATTAATGTAATTTTCACCGATCGTTTTCATAATGTATCTTTAGATTGAAGTCGTATGTCATTGTTCAAACATTGGAATACAATTTAGAAAAATATTAAAAGAACATATTTGTAGGTATTCTAGTATAGCAATATCTCAAGAAATATTGTTGATCTTTATTCTAGTTATTTAAATTTTTGGAGCACGTAAATAGGCTAGCCTTTGTTCTGTACCTGACATTAAATGTAGGTACATTACATGGTATACCTAGATAAAGGTACATTGTCCTTTTTCTTATCAATTACCATTCGTACGTGTCCATTTAAATTGAAGGAAAAAGTCAAAAAAAGAATTATTTATAATCATACATAATATACAGACGAATTGTGACTTGATTTTATCAGCATTACTTAATTTTGACGGTCCTTATCAGAACTCACTTTTATCTGGAAAATGATAACGGACGACGAATGAATCTGCACAGGAGAACTATTTTTTGATCCACGTTGTAATTATTTAAGTTAATTAGTTATATGAGAAAATATAATAATTTATTACCATAAAATATAATATTATCACGATTATACGCATTATATACGGGTTTATCAAAAAACAAATTATTAAATTAAATATAGTATTTATATTTAGTATTTAAATATACGGTACTCATATTTATATTTATTTATGCTGAGTCTGTCTTATATTGTTAAGTATAATATGCATTTAAAATGAATTTTTTAGAATAACGCGAATCAAAAACATATTAATATTAATATCAATAATAAACTGTATTGATATATATTATAATAAATCTATTGATTGTTTAGTGTAATCATTATTTTGTAATATTAACTAGGAGACAGTGTCGTTGTTCGTGTAAAAAAAAAATTAAATAGAAAGCTATTTTATAGGAATTAGTTTTATACGCAATCGTAATACATTAAGGTAAAACGTTCGAAATCGTACAATCAACGTACGTTCAATATATTTTTATATTTTATGGCGATATTTTTAGATATATATATATATATATATTAGAGTTGTCCTTTATATATTATACGTAAAACGATGTAAAAAAACTACCCACCTAGTTTGATAGTTTGCAATTATGAAAAAAAAAAATTTATTTCAAAAATTGTAACATACAAAATACATAAAATATTATATATAGTATTAAAATATAATAAAATATAATATATAACAAAAATTATTATTTTCTGTTTAAAGAGTAGCGAAACTCCGCGTTCGTGTAGAAAACCGGCATAATATTATTATACCGGGGACTAATGTTAGAAATCAAAATATTCATTATCAAACATTTTATTACTATATGAGATCATTCATTTATAATTCAAAAGGAAATTATTGTTTATTATATCGTGTGTAGTATGCATCGACTAAATTTATGATGAAGTCTTGAAAACAAAAAACTTTAGTACCTAAGTATTATTATTTCGAAATACGCATTTTTCTGCATCAGCTAGTATAATATTATATAAGTGGTACCTACCGACTACGGGTAAGCTAATAATATTTAATGAACTTCCACATCCTTTCATTATTTTTACATTAAATGTCTACTCGTAATAATTTAAGATTTTCAACAATTTTAATCTTTCCAACTGCAATTATTAATAATGTATTATAACATTAACATTTATGCGTATAAACTTCACAGATCGTTGTTGTTGTTTACCATTATTATTTGAGTCCCATATAATATGTAGGGTATATAGAAAATGCATATTATATATGGATAATATAAAATAAATAAATATATATTATAGATGGTATTAGAAGGTGTTTATATTTCTCCAAAATTAGTTATTTTCTTAGCATGATGACATTAGATAAACAACAAACGTATATTAAATAAAGTATTTAAAATATAAAAATAGTTAGGTACCTACTTTAAATTTTATTTTGAAAAAATATTTTAAAAACCTTAAACTTCCTAAAAAACGATTAATAGAGATAATAAAAAAACTTTTAGTTTCGTTGTTAAGTGAGTGTACGTTTCATTTCTGGATACAACAAAACCACTTTGTTTGTGAGTTCTTAAGACCATGATGGACTTTTGATTGTGAGATAGAGGCGCGATCTTAGGTCGTGCAGGGACCGTGTATTGCGGATTGCATACCTCACACCCAGGATTTCTGTGAACAGTGTTATTCGACGTCCTACACACATCAGATATCGAAACTGATGGCCGGTTTACTTGTTAAACCACAGTTTAAAAACTAATTTCAGTTTATTTTAATGTGTCAACAAGCTTTTTATCGTGGCTGGTTGCCTACTTACCGAATGCACAGTACCTCCGAATGCATAACGTTTTTCTTCCAACGCCAATAACTTATCCACTGTTTGAGATATGACGAAATAATTGGAACAAAACTGGTAGTAGATATTATAGATATTTTCAAGACCTTTAAAATCCACTATATTATAGGGTTATATAATATCATATTTATGAGTTATGTCAATTATAAGTACTGGTGTTCATATAGGCAGTACAAATGAGCAACGTTGCAACTTAATATTTAAAACCCGCAATGTAGGTAATACTTCTGTATAATAAATAAAGTATTTGTATATATAGAACACACATAATAATTATTATATTATTATAAATGGCCGTACAACAAAAATATGTAAACTATGTATTTTTACAATTACCACCACAGTAACAGAGATCTGTGGAATTAAGGATTATTTTTGCGCAATTATATCTTCACTCCGGACATCAATGTTTAAAGGATTCTATTTAGATGAACAAAAACGACGGAATCATTCAATTCTTTCCTACATCCATTTTAATGAAATTTCTTCTAGTTCCGTAGTTATATCAGCTAATATATTTTCTAAGTACGTTCTCTCCTCCTTCATCCCAACATCATCTTCAACCATTTTCTTCACCACTAATTGTGATGGATTTCCCATTTTCAAGTCCGGTGATCCCTCGGTATCGAAAATTTAGCCCTTACTTAAATAAACTCGTATTTAACAAATAAAAAACAATTTGTTAATATTCTTGATTTCGTTTCCAAATTAACGGACGTACCTTCAGGTGTTTCCAATAGAGGACCATCTAAGTCCCCCCTGTTTCTTATGTTATTTGTAAACTTACTAAATGAATGGATCACTAATGCCAAATACCTCTTTTTTGTTGACGATATACAAATATATTTGAAAATTGATTTATTAGATAATTGTTTCCTTCTTCAGTTTAAACTTAACTTCTTTTCTTTTTGGGCTGAAAATCTTACAAAAAATCCTTTATAAACCTATTTTCTTCGCTTATCATCTTTCAAGAACTCCTATAGAACGTTTGTTTCTTTATAAAGATTTTGGAATTTTATACTCACTATCTTTGAGTTTTGAGCATCGAATAAACATTAATATAAGCAGAGTTACATGCAATCCATGCGCAGTTCAGGAAATTTTTGGAGGAAAATAGTATAGGACACAGGACTTCTTTGTATATATATATATATGTATATACTAAGGTAGAGGGAGACCGAGGAAAGCATATATAGAAGAAATGATAAAACATGGTGACTGTGGTCAATAAATAGACATGAAAAGACTGGCTTTTAACAGAGAAGAATGGAGAACTAGATTTGCAACGATAAGGCAAGGCCTTTAGTAGAGAAGAAGAAGAAGAGATTATGATTCGTTTTCATAGTTACAAGGTAGGTAGACTATGGGAAAATGTAAAAAATAACAAATTATTATGGAATTTATTTAATGTTTGTGTTTAAAAAATATGCGTATAAACGGGAAATTTATTTATTTATTTTTTAATAAGAAATCTATATAGAGCAGTTTATACTAACATTTTTTCATAAAATTTACAATTTAGCTTATATCCATTAAAGCTTTAAACACATTAGAAGACCTATGGATTTTATTGTATCAGTTATATTGTGATATATATATATATATATTATAATAGAGTAAGTTAACATTAATATTATATTTGATTAAATATTATTAATAAATTAATAATATTAAAAGACCGAACGAGATCGGCAATCCGATATTTAAATATCTAATATCTATACGAGTACCTATGTATAATGGGTAAAGGTATTAACGTGTATTATTATACGATTTAAATTTTAATCTACTTACCATTAGATATTTTAGTGGTATTTTAATATATGTATTCCGAATAAATTTATCGTGTATATTATTATACCGATATTATACGTGAGTAGGTAGCTTAAAATCGTGCCGTATATTTAAAATCGACTTTATTATTATTTAAACAGCAAATTCGATTAAATTTCACTTGCAATATTTTCTGATGCATTTACAAAATAATAATCTCGTATATTTTAAAATTGATTCAAGTGCATGTAACAATAACAAAAATAAATATATATACATATATATTATATATATATATATATATATATAAGTTGTAAAATCCTATATTTTTAAGGTTTTTCTTGATTATTTACAAATGGGCTAATGTACCAAAAATAATTAAAACTCCTTTTTTATAGATAATATTGTATGGTATAATATTGCAAATTACCAATTTTTGTGTAACTATAAAATTTAAGGAAATACAGATATATTACTAAAAATCTAACCGTTTTCCAAAAATATTAACTTCCACTGGTTTTTCTTAATTTTACGAAAAACCACTAATTTTAAAAAAAATTTATAAGTAACCTTTTTTGTAGTAAATATTAATTACTATAAAAATAGTTCTATAAGTTTATGGCGTAAATTTAGAATTTAAGAAAATACAGGTGAAAATTTAAAATTCACCCCCTTATCATAAAACTTTAACCCCTTTGAGGCACGTGAAAAGGTTGACTTATCGAATTAAAATTTTACCAAAATTATCTTGTCAGTATATCAAACAAAATTTCGAGCCCGTGACATAACATTAATGAAGTTCAAAAATAAGGACCACCCTAATATATATATATATATATAACCTACCTCATAATAATATAGTACCATTTAAAAAATATAAAAAATATAGTATAAATTCTGAACTCTCGTTGCGCGGATTTGGCCAATGCAATGAATAATAATTAGTTGTTACACAATTATTACATATTTATTTTTAAAGATATAGACTACCCTTTTCTCACTACCAGCTCAGGAAATTAATAGTAAATATTGAAACATGAAGACAGTAAGAGAGATAATATTTTAGCTATACCTAATATTTTATTATATATATATTTAAGTGGACTTAATGGGAAAAATAATATAAAAATATCATTATTATACTTACGATTTTATAAAATCTACGGTGTATTGATTGTTTTATTCATTTATTATTGATGACTTTTCCAAAATAAAATTTTCCTAGTGATTTTACTAAATATTAACTAATATAACGTTTTAGTAATTTTTTTGTTAAAGGACTGCCTGGGCCGGATAAAAAAGGAAGGCAGGCGTGTGAGTCCCGCGGTTCTGACAGTTGTCCACCCCTGTATTATATTATGATCTACCATTTTGCTTACTCAATTTTGATTTTAAATGTCTTATTCTTTTTCTCTATTTAATCGTAGCACATATAATATCTTAATAATATATCTTATATATCTTTAGTCGTAACTTTCGGAACATATATATATTTTGAATGTTTCTATGTTAAGTTAATTGTTTTATCCAGGGCTTAAAAATTGTAACCGTTTTTTTCCGAAAACCGGTAAAAAACCACTTTTTTTGAGAACCGAAGACCACCACATCCCAGTTTTCATTTTTAAATCTAAGAAACGGCCATTGGTAACCGGTAATAGAAAATTACATTTAGGGGTTTTACATTTACCGGTAACCGTTTTGTCATTACCGGTAATTGTAATGGAACTGATAACCATGTTGAAATAACAAAAAATAAAAAATAAAAAAACCACCAACCCTTTTCTAAGGTTCAAAAAAGAAATCATTATTTATATATTATATGTATTTTTGTTTTTTTTTTCATCATGCCTTATCATTTTTACTTAGTATTTTTATTTATAACAATTTAATCTTTATTTTATAATAGCTATTATTGTATTATAATAGGACGTCACTCGTTTGTAATGATACTGTTTATAGCTAGTATAATAAAATTAAATTTATGATTACAAAAATTTAAAAATAGTCGTAAATAATATTGTTATCTATTTCCCGTGAATTGTCATATTATGGTATTCTTTGTACTAAACGTGAAGTATATAAACTAATCAGCTGATCGACTTATTGGCGATTGTTTAAAGCATGGACATATTATATAGGTTAGGTTCGTACAAAGTGTATAGATTATACGAAGTATATATACGTTAGACCGTGGCTAAAAGAAATATTGAAGTGACAGCAGGTACGATTGTGAAAAAATCGTTGTTTACGACCATTATTTTATAATTATTATAAATTCTTTATAACTGTGCTAATTGCGATAGTGACGAAGCTTACTTTATTATTGTATTTATTTTCTAAATTATTTTAATAATCTAAAAAATATTCCGGGATCGGAAAGCAGAGACCAAAACATTGGACGATGAATAATTATAAACATTATAAATGTTTGTCAAAAGTCTATTTAAATTGTAATTAACCGTTTCAAACCGAGAAGCGGTTATCCTAAAAATTAGGAAGTGGTTTTTAACCGAGAAGTGGTAACCTCCTATTTTTTAATTGTTTAAAGAACCGTTTATCCGTATCTATGTATTTAAAAAACCACTTATTATTGGTTACCAGTTTTCAAAATCTAGCCGGTCACCGTTTTTTTTTCAGAAGCAGTTTTAAGCCCGGGTTTAATCTGTGTGAATTTACATACTAAATCAAAACAAGTAAAAAAATTAAAACATCTAAATCTATTAATTTTCATCCACAATATAACTGATTATCATTTTTTGATAACATGCAAAATATATAATCGTAATATATTTCAATAATGTTGTTAAATTTCAAGTTAATATAAAATTGTCTATATTATACAGACATTGATTATTATCTTCGATTTTTTTGGTTTGGCTTTTGTACATTTTGGATATTTTATATTTTAGTCAATTTTTATACCTAGAACCACATTTATAAACGCATTAGAATAATCACTCTATGATAACTATATTTGTAGGTCAATTTTTCTAGATATAGATATCGAAATTTAAATCAAATTAATAATTACAATTCAATCCCACCATTTAAGGTTTAAGGTTATAACTAAGAACTAGAAGTTTCTATAGGTACATTAAATTCGTGCGAAATGAATGCATAAATATATTTAAATGCAATAGGTACGTCATATGTTTGTACAATATATACAGATATAGTAGATGCATACAAATTATTGACCTATAAAGGATCAAAATTTATTGTAATAATTTAAATTAATACTCGTTTTTCCGAACTGAAATATTAAAATTACACACAATGTTAAATATATGTTATAATTTTATATCCACTACATTTACACCATTTTATTGATGTAAAAATAATCATCATTATTTTAAGAAAATATCCATACTGCCTGTAAAAATACAGTAAAAGTTCAACACATTCAGGTGACTTGCAAAACATTTTTGGTAGGTAAACAATGAGAATAATGTATTTTTTAAAACGCAAGACGAATTTCAATAACGATGTCTGGAAAAGAGTTTCCTAAAATAATTTTTCCAAAACGTTATTTTTCTTTTCAGAGGAATAATTTTGTGTATTTCGCGTTTATTGTGATAGCTGTGTAGTTATTATATACTGTGTATAATATTTTCAAATTAAATTTTTTGAAACATGTACCTATTAATAATTTAAAATATATGCCTATACAGCGATAATATGCAACATTATGCTAAATTCAAATTTGTCTACGAATAAATAGATAATTATCGAATCTTATTCAAATATGTAGCCTACCGGAGCTATTAATTTTTTATACGAAGTAATAACAATACGTATATGCATATGCAAACGACTGCTGTGACCCATGTCCGTATACGATATCGTTTTATGGGAGTAATTAGTTTACTTGAAAAACGTATAACACCTATATAATAATATACCTATTCTTTTTTGAAACCAAATTTATTATCCCAAATGGCTAGTGCAAAACATGACGTACGACGGAAGTAGGTACACGACAAGTTAAAAGGTTTTTATTCGAAGTCATAAAATCCTATCTCAAATACACCTAACCTAATCTATTATTATACTTAAGTAGACAAGCATTAGGTATATTGAAAAGTAAAAGGTTTAAAACGTTTACTGCACGTGTCGAGGTTGTCGGCAAAAATTTATGGAAGGAGGTACACATATTGTACTCGTATTTATGATGACAGTAGTCGTAATTTGCGGATTTTCCCCAAAAAAAAAATGAATATTATATCTTTTATGTAGTTCATTAAACTTTTTTAATTTGTATTCTAAAGTGTTAAAGTTCAGAGAGAGAGATAGAGAGAGTATAATTTATATTGTTTTGAAACTTTAAAATTTAACTTTAATAATAATATAAATATTATATAAAATATTAAGAACATTAACATTTTTAATTATCTAATAACACCTAGGAGGTAAATAGTTATATTTTACAAGATTCCTTTAAGTACAATTTCTAGTTTTGAATGTTCAAGTTTTTTTTAATTAAAATTTGAAAACATTTAGAATAAAATCAAATATACTATGCATACTTCGACAAATTCTATTTTTTTTTTCATTTCAAGAAAGCTTCAATTAGTATAGGACCAATTTTGAAATCAATATAATTTTTTTCTTCTTATATACCTATAATATGCCTAATATTGAATACCTAATAATAATATAATTTCTAATCAGAACCAATTCACGCATATATGGAAATTTAGAATAAAAATTCTTCAGTTATTTTTTAACTTATTGTTTATTTGAGATAATTCAGTGTTTGAATATTAACGGAGTGGGAGCATCAGAAGTTCATATTATTATATTATATACTATAAGTATAAGCACTATGCAAGCCCATTTTGGCATATAGGTCTTACAAAAGTGGTTATAGTCGAGATATTTAATCACTATCGAGAAACAATTTTATTAACATTGTGTACAAATTTTCAGGTATTCATCTAAAATTGTAAACCATAAACATCGTCCATATTATATATATGTAATTAATTATTTTAAAATCAAACATTCGGATGATTGTGAAATGGAGGTTAATAGACAAAAAACAAGAATGTTTTGAATATTTCCGATAAAACAACATATTTTATAAAATGTTTTAATTTAAAATATCCTAAGTCATTGGTAATGCATAAGAGAACAGTTGGGTTTTTCGCGAATTTCAGGGGGTGCCGTATAATATGCACATTTTGAAGTAAAAATTTCAATATTCTTACAGATTTCAAAACGTTTGGATCGTGTACCTTTATTCATAGTCGTTTCCAAATTTCAAATCATGAACTTCAAAATGCATTTTAAATTTTTTAAAGGGTAAATAATAATACAATATTAATACAAATAGAAGAACAGAGTTGTTCATGAAAGTAGGAATCAAGTGAGTTTATGAACTAAAGGTAGAGTTGACTTGACCACAATATAGATATCACTACTTAGCCTGACTTTTTGAGGGAGGGAGGGGTTCTTAAACTTACTCTTTTTTACAGTTAAGTTTTTGTTGGGGATATTATTCCTTTTTGCTTGCTTCAGCACCATATGGAGACGTATTAATTTTTTACGTGGCATTAAAATGATTTTATACGTAGTAAATTGTCTCTTATAAGACCGTTCGGGTCTTTGTTGAGGAGTTGAAAGCTTAGTCCCTTGGACGTTTTCAACACCAGGCACAGATACCCAAGTACGACCTTTCATTTTCCGTCGTCGAGATTTTTTAGTTATATAAGACGAAGAATATTTTATTATACAGTATGTAATATTAATGTAATATAATATAATATATATATATAATAATAATTATATAATATATAAATATAATTTAAATACAATATTATTCTTTTATTTTGAGTTCCAAATTGTGTTTGTTGCTTTCCTCGTATTATATAAAAATATCATCGTGATACTGGCATATTTATTTGTTATCTGTAAGTCTCTATCCTCTTCACTACACAATATTTTATGTAAAAACTGTCATCGGCCGTCTAGACCAGCTAAGAGCTATTATTATTATACGGTTTTTTTACATTCTAAATTATTTTCGAAACCTGTTTGTGTACCTGCAGCAATCGTCGAAAAAATTTAAAAAGTTTTAAAGATTATTTTTTAACGTAAGTAACTATAGGTAGGTACTTATAATTTAGCAGTGGTGACCAAAAAAACAGTCCGCTAAAAAGTCGATACGGAAAATTTTATTATAATTTTTCCGCTTGAAATCAACTTGTCAAAATCGGATAACAGCATCATGCAATAGTAAAATGTAAATTTAAAGTAAAATCATAATTGAAAAATAAAATTGTTTCATTATTCAAAAATCAAAATCCATTAAATAAATATCGGTTATAAGAACAAAGTTTAAACATAAAAAAGTAATTAAAAAGAAAATGAAAACCAAAACCGGTTATTTTATTATTATATATGAATTATTTAGATGGAAAAAATAAGTAATTGTAACTTACGTTTATTTAAAAAATCCAAGTTCATTATTTAAAACTGGATTTCTATTAAAAATGTAAATAAATAAAAACAAAATTTAGTAGTTGTTATAATAATGTACATAATTATTTAGTTATTTTTGATACACAATGTGAAATTAATAATTGAAAGAAACATTGAAGTGAAGTACCATATATATAGTTATAGATAGTTCAAAGATTTTATTTGTATTTATGATTTAAAATAAGGGGATAACATGACGAATGGAAGAATGCTGTAAACAAATTTGAGGGTTGATAACAAAAAGAGAATCCGAGTACGCAATTAAAACTAGTAAAAAAAAAAAAAAAAAAAAACGGTTAAAAAAATTAATTTTTAAACATTTTTGAAAATTGTATGACCCATGAATAGTTGTAAATATATATAGGTACTGTGTAAAAATTTATAATTTCTAGAACCATTATTATCGGAGTTCTGAAGTAATAACCCATTTTTTGTGTAGTTTTTCGAAAGCTCTAAAGTTTAAAATTCCATCCATATTACTTGTTCAAAGTGTCATGTCAAACAAATGTTCTACCTATATGTAAAGTATATCTATATGTAAAGATGGGATCACCTCTTCTGGTCGAAAATTTGTTTCTAGAAAAATAAAATGATTCACTTAGAATTTAAAAATAAATATAATTTGCTTGACACTCCAATATTAAATATAATTTTCCATCTTTTATGTAAAATAGTCAAACTCAAAATGTAGGTTCCGAATCGATCTTTTGAAGGTCAAGAGCCACTCAAACTCGAACTTTTAGTTTAACATAAAATTCAATCCGAACCGAACTTCAAAAATTAGCAAATACCAAAAAAAAGTCATCAACAACAAATTTCCATTAATTTTACAATAATAAATATAATACTTCCTTCCTTAAAAACGTAAATAATAAGAAAAATCAAAAGTCATTATCTCTTTTTGGTGGACCAAACTCGAATTTATATACAAAAAATTATTGATCGAAATTTGAACTCGTTATTCAAGTTTGATTCAGTTTAACTTTTTAAAACTTAAATTCGATTTTCGAACCAAACCGAACTCTTAAAGTTCAGGTCGATTTTTCGAACTTCGAACGGTTCGACCCACTTCAAGTATACATATATATAAATATTATAAATGTATAACTTTTATATTTTACTTATATTTATGTAGAATTATGTATTTATTGTTTATTTTTTTAGGAGTGTCTTCATTTTTTAAAATTAAAATATAAAAAATCACTGTTGATCATTATTTACCAAAGAAAGTTTGGTCATCACTGCTGTTTTATAACTTAAGTTGATCGATTGTACACGAAAATAATATACGATTTTTTATTTGTCCGGTGATGGTAAAAAATATGTCGTGTACATGCTCGTCCGGTGGACTCGAAAAATAAAAAACCCATTATAGAAACAGACCCGTTCGAATAAAAATAATAATAAAAAAAACAACGCATATAAACACACATATAGCCATGTACCCATATTTTCCTTAATTGCCGAGCACATTATGGACTGCCACAGTAAATTTCTCGGGCCATAAAATGCAATTTAAAAACCTATAGTAGTTATTTTTTTTTTTTAGTGCGTAATAAATGATTCGTCGTTCGTATCGCACATAAACTCCAATATAATATCATACAATATCGTCATTGACATTAATCAACAACAATTGTAAAGAAATGTATTTCTATGATTCTTAAATTTAAAATTTACCATTTTCGAAGGTCGTTGGTGTTCCAAAAGTGTGCTTACAATAATTCCGTTAAGACGTATCTTATGTCATATTAGGCTTGACCAGTATATTCTCATTTAGGAAGAAAGAGTGAATGCGATTGAACAATCGACCGCGACGAAAATTCTGTATTACGAATATTTGTTTAAATATTAAAATAAAAGATTTATAAATATTTAAATCGATCCATATTTACAGCTCTCTCAATAGTCGTTTTCGACATGAGTACATGGAATAAAATACAATACATTGAAATTCCATTTTTTTTTTCATATAAGTTTCATAATTGAAACGATCAAACGAGTTTAGTCTACCGATATCATATTATGAAAAAAAAAAATAAAATTAGTAAAACTGACAGTCTCAATTTTATTTTCAAAATTATCTTTTAAAATATTTTCAACAAAATGTATTATATGTATTCCGTTGAGAACTATGAACTTAGGTTACTGTTATAGCGGTAATATTATAAAAATGTTTGAATAATTGTAAATGACGTTGTGAAATTTTATGTTTAGATAAACAACGATATAATTATGTGGTATCTGTGACCAAAACTATTGTAAATTTATTAATTTGTGAAACGAAATATATTTTCGTTCATTATATTTATAACGAAACATTGAAGCACAAGACATAACCTATGATTTGATACTCTGTGGACTAGGTTCTAAGATAGTCTATCCGATTTTTTTTTATTCTTTCAAGACAAACAGCCACATATCAACTGTTCTATCATTGAATATTTAACAAAAAAACTTCATCTTCTTACGCCGCTGCTCAAGAACACAGGATTTATTCACAGTGTCTTAGACCCTATTGCATTAAGCTCTGTTCAGAATTGTTTTATTATTCTAATTTCTAAATCCTATATAATTCTATTGTTTACCAATGTTTTTAAATTCATCACGAGTGTTGTCATGTTCGACGATTGAAATTAAATTTTTACTGATTTAAAAAAAAAAATGTTATATAAGTGGCCTTTAAATGATCTGTTTTTAATGAGGTTGCAAAAACACACATAAATATATTTAAGAAAAAATATAGTGAATTTTCATCACACGACGTATTCGTAGAACTGGAAATTTGTCAGTTGTACAGCCAACCAAATAAAAAATAATTATAAATACCTGAAATAAAATGAAATTCGGGAGATTTTCATCACACATATTGAATAGTATTAATGAAAAAATATATATTTATCTTATTTATTCTTCTTCTTCTTTTTAGGAGTTACCATCCGCTGGGACCATACCGTTATGCACCCAATCTTCTATTTCTCTCCGTCAACTGCTCTTGTTTTCCAGTCTGGAGCTCCATTTAGAGAGTGCACCAGGTCTTCTCACCTCAAACGGGGACGTCCAAAAAGTATTTTCCCTTCTGGATTCTTTGCTATTACCATGTGCAATAGTAGGTTTTCTAACTACACAAAACATGGCCAGCCCACTGTAATCTCCTACTTCTGATTGTATATAGTATATTTGGTTTCGGAATGAGTTCTTCTAATTCTTTTATTTTTCTTATTTTCCATTGGGGGGGGGGGGAGTTTCTTCGTATTTTACGAGATCAAAGATCTTTCTTAGGATTTTTCTCTCTTGAAAAAACAATTGTGAGACCATAGAGACATTTGTTTCCCGACAGTGTTCTTGTTGCTACTTCCTTTTCTTCAACTTCAAATTTTTCAGTTAATATTGAAGATAGGTATTTTATTTGTTATACTTGCCTAAATTTATAGTTACCTACTCTTAATGAAAAATACATTATTGTACTATTTTTTCTTCCCATGACCATATACTCGGTTTTGTCTTCATTTATTTGTAAATCATCTATTTTCGCGGCTTTCTCCAATCAACTGTATTGTGTTTTTAGGTCATCGTGCGATTTATCCATGAGAATCAAATTATCATAATATGTTCACAATGCCATGAAAGATTTATGCTGTGACACTCTCTCTTGGAATTCAATATCAGTTTCCCTTGAAACTCTTTTTAATACTAAGTTAAATAGAACAGGGGGCATTAAGTCCAGTAGTTTTAGGCCTAAATTCTTTGATATTGTTTCTGTTTCAACTTCTCCTACTTTTACTTTGAAGAATGTTTCCTTAATGCACTTTTCAATCAGCTTTATTAATTTTTGTGGGAAGTTGAATTCTCTAAGAATATTTATCAAGATTACATGATGCATATGCCATAATATATTTTCATGTATTTCCTTACCGAACTCACATGTCTTTTGGAATAGTTGTCTGAGAATAAATATTTGGTCGACCATAGATCTTTCTGGTATAAATTTTCCTTGATAGTCACCAATGATTTGCTCTGATATTATTTTTAACCGGGATAGAATAAATTTTGTAAAATTTTTGTATGCTACACTTAGGAGAGTAATGTCTCTATAGATATTACAGTCTTATTTGTCTCTTTTCTTAAATCAGACATATTACTGCCGTTTTTTAAACTTCTGGTATCTTTTCTATTGTCCATATTTGGCTAATCAACTTTCACAGCCTGCGTGTCATTTCTTCTCCTCCTTTTTAGAGAAGTTTGGTATGAATTTGATCCTCGCCCCGTAATTTATGGATTTTTAATGTATTTATTTGGGATCTAATCTCTTCCAGAAATATTTCTGGGCAATATTTTGTTCTTCTACGATTTCTAGGTTAAGAACTTCGTTAGGCTCTTCATAGTTTAGTAAATTATCATAATAATATCTCCGTTTTTTGGCTAAATCTTCCTTCGTGATTATTAATGATCTTTCATCGTTTTTGATGAATCTTTCCCTCATCTTGTATCCACCTGTATAGTAGTTTATAAGTTTTTAGGTACATATGTCTAATTCTATGTGTTTTGTAGTTTAATTCAGCGTTATACATTATATATTGGATAAAATTAAGTTTTTCACAGCTTAGGATATTGCTTGTTTCCCTTAGACGAGTTCTGTAAATATTTCATCGTTATTTTTATCGTTTAGCTACTTATGTCTAGCCAAATTTCTTCTCTGTAAATCTTCCTCGCAAATTATTTTGAAGTAAGGCTTAGATTTTAATTTCTTCGGTCCTAAAATTTTCTTAGTTGCGTTACTTATATCTTTTTTCATATGCTCTCAATCTCTATTTGCATTACCGTAGACCATTATTTAATTACTTTGTAGAGTATCCTGATATTAAAGAATCTATCCCTGATGTTATTTTCAAAGTCTTTATCTATTTCATGTATTTCCAACTTATATATATATATATCAAGCTATCCTACAATTACTAGGTTGTGTTTACTAAGTTTCTTGAGTTTCATTCTTACCCACACTCCTTATAGTAGGTGATCAGACTCTATGTTTGCTCCGGGTAAAGTTCTCACGTTCAATATGCTATTTTTGAATCTAGAGTATATTAGTACATGATTTATTTGGTTTTTAACATCCATCTGGAAATACCCATGTATACTTGTTTATATCTATTTTTGGCAGCATAGTGCTTTTGATCGCTAGACTTTTACTACTGCAAAATTAACTAGTTTTGAAACATTGTTGTTCGTATTTATGTGTAAGCTGTGCTTTGCAATAACAGTTGTATAGCGTATCTCCCGGCCTATCTTAAAATGAATTTTACGTATATATATTATTTTACATTTTAAGAAATTCTTGTATGTTTTTACGTTTCTTTTTTTTTAGTAAAAAAGTTCTAGTACTACAATAATATCTATTATTCATCAGAAGTATTTTTAAATTAAACATTGTATTGAATTTTTATGAATGAATACAA
Source organism: Pemphigus obesinymphae (assembly GCA_025469235.1). Classification (NCBI taxonomy): domain Eukaryota; kingdom Metazoa; phylum Arthropoda; class Insecta; order Hemiptera; family Aphididae; genus Pemphigus; species Pemphigus obesinymphae. The sequence continues at coordinate 22,769 of JAIPRL010003070.1, read as the reverse complement.
TAATATATATATATATATATATATACTCGTATAAACTGCGATTTAAATTTGAAATACATTTAATTTAGATATTCATCTTTGCCTCTTTAAATAAATTGTAATCTGCATAAAGAAAGGTAATTTTATTACCGAAAATAACTAGATATTTTTAATGAATAAAAGTCTATTGTAATTATAATGCTTTCGATTTAATTATAGAGAAAATTATATAAATTGAATTCGTATTCAAGAATCGTGGGACTTGAATTGCTTTGGATTTATTTTTTATTATAAACGTAGAAGTTTTGTTGTATGTTCAACAGATCCCATTGAATTCAACTACCCACGTTCGATTTGGCATTACTCATTAACGAAAAGTTTCAATTGAGATTTGAGCTTTAAATTTGAACATAGCAGAAGGATTTTCGACACGGAACTTTTTAAAGTAAAAACCTTTATACCTATATATATATAGTATACACACGAGTATACTTGGACGCCGATGAGTTTTCAATTCGATTTCGAAACGTCTTTGTAATAATACAACGTAGTCGCCTAACCAGAATACAAAAAAAATCTGTAGAATTGGTTAGAAAATAAGGTTAGGTGAACGATGAAAGAGAAAAATCTTATCGCGTACAATTTCAAACTTTTTGTACATTTTAAAAGAACTAACAAATTTAATTTTATATTTTTATTTTATTTTAAATCACTGATGATTGTAATATGTAGGTTTTTATGAATTTTGAATAACTAAGAAATCGATTACTGCACAAGGAAAGTGAAGTACCTATATACAGGGTGTTTTCTTTCTGTATGAACTTCGAAAATAACTTCATAATTATGAATATAATTGTAAACCTATTCTGGGTTTAAGCTTAAACAATAGTTATTTGATTTATTTTTAAATTTATTGTAATACATCACAAGGTTATCGAACTCCAAAAATCCTATTTTGATATGTTACACGATGTTTGTGATGTTCAAATTAATATCTATGTAAATATCATTACTCAATGTCTCGCAAAATTCTACTTTAAATTAATGTATCAGACTAGCTATTAATTTTCTTGCTTTCCTATTTATTGTTTTTCGTTTAGTTTGAATATATTTTTTTGAATTACTGGAAAACGATAATTTTTATCTGATTTACAAGAAAAATTAAAAATTGTACATGTTATGAATATGTAATTTTACTGCATAAGAACATTATATATTATGTATTTTTCCATCTGACATATATTTTCCCAAAATTTTACGTAAAACTATTTTCAATTTGGGTTATGTTAAAGTAGTTGACACCATTCCAAAATGTTCTAAATGGACCAAGAAATGTAATATGTAAATATTATGTATGTACGAGAATTTTTATTGCCTATTGGCTGTTGGCACCGAAATGTCAAAGCCGATATTTATGAATCATATGTATAAATATTCCTTTAGGTCCAAGTATACCATCATTGGATAAGTTAAATTAAGTGAAATTGAAAATACAAACATAATAACAAAACAATTCAACTTTTTGAAGTGTAATCTTTAAACTATTAAACGTTATCGTCGATTTTTTATAGAAACCCTGTAGTTCATACGATTTTATATACTTACTTACGATGCAGTTTATAAACATTTATTATACTTAATACAACCTACATAATAACTAGAAGCTTGAATGGGCTGTTTTTTTTTTTTTTTTTTTTGGCATAGACTATTGTAAAAATAAGTTTTTATAAACCCAGTTGCAAAAAACTAAAATTAATTGAATAAGATTTTATGATTTTAAATATAAGTTTAGAAATCTAATATTCCCATTGCGTCCATCCGTCCGTCCGTCCAATACATAGTTAGGATTTTAGATTATTATTTTTTATTACATAGTTACGAGGAACATTATTGATTTGGTTACTAGGATGATAGATATTATTTGTTTTGTTTCATAATGTTTTTAGATTATTGTTTAAAATATGTTTAGAAACCGGGAATTTAACACGCTAGCAGAATGTTCTTTTCTAACTTGTTATAAACTATATAGATATAAAATAAAATAACTAATTTGTAGTATGGCTAAACCATTGCATAAAAGTAAAGATTATTGTAAAGTTTAGCAATTTAATTTTCAAGTACTGTTGCCGGAAGACTATTTTAATATCAGAATATTATTTGATTAGGTAAATACGAAGTAGAAATGGCTCAGTGGCGTAATTAGGGCTAGTTCATGGGGGGGGAGATAAACAATTTTTCATAATAATAAAATACATAATTTGTTTTTAAGTAAATATAATAATTGATATTTATTAGTATTTACAATAAAAGGTCGACTTTTCTTGGTTTCAGAGCCATTTCATTTATAACATCCTCGGGATCTATGGATACATTATTATGAACTGCTAGTGTAGCATACACTATCTATGCAGTAGCATAGCTAATCCGTTTAATCGATTCTAATGAACAAAATATTTAGTTATTACTTTCAATTTTCAAATTTGACTAAATTTACCGATTATGATTCGGTCATCTGATAATTTCAACAATAACACTTATATTTTGTTGTTTCTTTCAAAATTCTACACCAAAAAAAAAAAAAAAAGGCCAAGAGGAGGATTCGACACCCAGATCCCCCCCATGATTACGCCACTGAAATGGCTATGAAATTGTGTGTCCATATATGAATTATTTTTCACTTATTCGTTTTAACCTATAATTCGACTGAATTATTTTGTTTCCGTTTCAAACTGATCTAATCGATGAAATTAAAAGCATTCAAAAGCACTTTTACATAATTTGGTATTTAAAATAAATAAAATTGATATTGATTTAAATGTAATTGCTTTAAAATTTAGTATTGTAAGTAGGGCTTAAAACCTCTTCAGAAAATAACGGTACCGACTCCGACAGGAGCCGGAAGATCTTGTGAACCGGTAACCGGTATTCTGGTATTAATCTGGTTTTTTAAATACATATATATATATATATATATATATATATATATATATCGATAAACGATTCTTTGAATATTTCAAAAATAGGTGGTTAAATTATTTTACTTATCACTTACTCTCACTTATCAGTTAAAAACCATTTCCTAAATTTTAGGATAACCGCTTCATACTTCTCATAACCGGTTACCGGTTTTAGGCCTCTTCTAACTTCTTTAGTTAATTACAATTAAAATAGGCTTTTGACAAACATTTATAATATTTATAATTATTCGACGTCCAAATGTTTGGTCTCTGCTTTACGATTCCAGAATATTTGTTAGATTATTAAAATTATTTAGAAAATATTTCTTTTAACCACGGACCAACGTAGAAAGTATATAATCTATATACTTTCTACGTACCAAACCTATATAACATGTCCATGCTTTAAACAATCGCCAATAAGTCAATCAGATGATTAATCTATATTATACTTCATGTTTAGTACACAAAATAGCATAATATTACAATTGACGGGAAATAGAAAATAATATAAATAAATAACATCGACGACTATTTTTTAATTTTTTGTTTTCTTCAATTTAATTGTATTACACTGGCTATAAACAATATCATTAGAGACGACTGATATGACCCAAGAGCATAGAATATATATATATATATATATATATTATATTATAGTTATTATATATGTATAACTATATATAGCTATGTACTTCATACTATTAAAATGTATTCATAATAATAAATGTCATATTACAATACAATAATAGGTACTTATCGTAAATATAGTTTAAATTGTTACAAATAAAAATACTAAGTAAAAATGATGAAGATAAATGATGCATGATAAACAAAAAAAATAACACTAATAATATAATAATATATTAAAAATAATAATTTTTTTTTGCACCTTGGAAAGGGTTAGCACTTTCAACATGGGTTATCGGTTCCGTTACACGGTAATGACATAACCACGATTACAGGTAAATTTAAAACCCCAAAACATAATTTTCGGTTACCGATTACCGAACCGATGACCGCTTCTTTGATTTAATAATAAAAACCGGGAGGCCATTTTCGGTTCTAAAAAAAGGGGCTTTTAACCGGTTTTAAGCCCTGATTTTAAGGGGCATAACAGCTACTCTGTTGGATTACTAAAATTTGTTGAATTTATGGAGGATTGATTAATAATAAAATGGATTGTCCACACATTTTAAATACTATTCCTTTCGATTGTCCCGTTTGTTATTATAATAATACCTACCACATTCCATTGTCAGAATTATAGTAATTATGCTCCGGTTAATTAAATGTTAATAGCTATTGTATCTTGTAAGTCAGTTAAATGAGTAGTCGATTTCTTAATTAATTTTTGAACCCGGTAAAAATGTTCCTAATTTATTGTAACATTAATTATGTTTATTTTTCTAATAATTATATTTTTTAGTTTTAATGTTATTTTGTGAATTACTATTATGTTTTTTTTTTTTTTTAATATCTACCTATACTTTATACTTTATATACCCATTGGGTGTCAATTATATACAAATAAATAACCTATAAGTGATGTTTAAAAATGAGTAAAATTATTATTTACCTATTAATTTCCAACAAAATCAAATGATGTCAAAGGCAAATATTAGCAAATAGATCTACGATACTAGGTACTACAGTAATTGAATGTTACGGTGCTATATATATTCATATTGGCTGTCTAATTGATTGCAATGGTTTGATGCACGATGTAGAGGAGATAACACTAGACCTGTATAGTAGAAAAAAAACAGACGTCGCTCTTGACGACAATTTTTTAGTTCAAACGAATTTCACCGGTAGCGCCCATTAGTCCAAAGCTTATTATTCCTTCATTTACATTGTATTTCATGCAATATTTTATTTATATTTTCTATTATATTTAAATTTTTAATCACAATGTAGATATTTCAATATGTTCTTACTCTCAAAATTGAATCACTGCTGTTCAGACATGGATGATAGAGGATTTTCAAAAGATTATTAGTAATATTAGAAATTATTATCTATGTAATTTCTTCTGTAACCAGTAATCACAGATACTTATATATAATAACATAGGCAGTTCATTTATTTTCTTGTACTCAATTTTCTTCCAACACATAATTTTTATTAGTATTTAGTTGTAAGGATCTTTTAATTTTGGTTGAAATTTGAGAATTAGGTTTAGGAGCTTATCGTTATTTTTTTTTTTTTTGGACAACTTAGAAGGTACTTTGGAAGATTTTGAAATATTACTGGTATAGATTATGATCTTAAAATTAGGTATTTTCTCTATTCAATCTTCAGAATTACTGCTAAAATTTTAATCTCAGGATGTGTAATTTTATCTTCGGGAAAATAATGAAGTAAATAAACAAAATCCTTAGAACATATTTTCTTATCTTTTTATAGGATTTTTCTGTCCCAGACCTTTAACAGTTCAATATCCTGTAGTTATATATGTACAAAATGTTTAATATAGACACAGAATATTATATTCTGTGATATAGGTACATGTTTGTCAGTGATATAAAATATTAAAATATAAATTGTTTGTGTATTTATTTTAATTGCCTAATATTAAAGTCTGAACGCAGTGAGGAATGTATTTAATTATATAATTATTTAATCAAATATAATATGTATTTTAATGTATGAATCTATTTTTGTTTTTTGTTTTGGTTAAAAAAATTATTGCCTCCGGTATTATCGCGTGTATTATGCCTCGATGCCCTCGTTAAATTTCCTCAATTGACATTCTGTATTATAATGTCGTTTACTGTTTATCTGTAATTACCGCAATCACATGTTGAGCTATCTCGGAGTCGTCATTTGTGCACCATGTCAGCACAGCAGCCATGGCCTATGTACGAAGGCGATTTAGTACAGACCACTCATGTCTAGGCAATTCCATTCCCATAACTCGCCGATTAGGATCAGGCATTTTTCCACGCTATATTCAGTGCCTATAATAGAGGGTTTATCTTTATTCTTTGATATAATCATTATTCTAATAATCAATGGCATTGCCTATTTATATAGTTATCATATAATTTATAAAATAAATATTATAATATATATCCGTGCAATATGTAAAACTAAATTTAATCAAACATAATGTTACGATTATGTTTTTATAGACTATGGTGTAATATACTCCAAAGCAAATAATAGGCCTCTGATTAAAGATTAGTGCCGGTAGAATTTATTTCAATAAAAATGTGCCGTTAAAAAAACGCCAGTTTGTAACCCGAGTGTTATCACCTAATCTTCTCTACACCGTGGTTTGATGATATTTATAATGGGTTAACTTTATAATATATCTGTAAAATTCATAAAATCTTGATAAATTAATTTAAGTTTTTTGCAATCTGGATCTATTAGATTTCTAAACATAAGTATATTTTATACCCGTCATCGTGTCTGTCTGTCCGTAGTTACTAGTACCATTGATTATACTATATATACTATATATAATCAATGCTAGTACATAATCAAATGGTTGATATTATTCGTTTTATAACATTTTCATTACATTTTTGGAATAACAAACGTAACGACATACATGGTACATTGTTGATTTCATTACTATATGGAGATGATGTTATTCATTTGTTTTATGCTTTTAGGTTATTGTTTAAAATACGTTTAGAAACAACTGAGAATTTAGAACGCTAGCAGATTTTGTTTTCTTAACTTATTTATTTTCCCAGCAGTTTGCTGACCCGTACAGATATAAACTCTTTCACTGCCATATACGTATTATTACATCCGAATCTATACATTTTCTGTATAATAATATACATTATTATATATAATATGACTTTTTGTCCATAAAATCTCGACTGAATAAAGATTATTCACAATATTTTTATGGTTTTGTTTTTGTACTCTTCATCAATCTTTATCTAATTTTCCTTTATATAATTTAATAAAAGACCAATGTAATAATGTCCAAATAATGAAAAGTTTCAATAGTTTATAATATAATGCCTATGTTATAAGTAGTCGTCAATTATTAGTTCTCTGAGCATGAATAAAAACGCTCGAAAATAATTGATAAAAACATGGTAATCGATGATCCTATGACTTAAGTCTTTTAGCGTTACTGGCGAGTTACGAATAAAAACGCAACGGATTGAGTGCAACGGATTTAACCTGCTATACCTAAAATCAATGAACGTAATGTAACCTAAAATAATTACCCGATACGTAACCTATTAAATATTAGATTTAAAGTAATGGATAGGGAAAATGTTGATAAGGACTATTATTTACAAATTATCGTTTCTGATCACGAATAATATTGTAAAATATTTTTACGAACATTTCGTTTCTACGATATGGCCAGTTTTTAGCAACTCTACACACCAATAAAAATAGCTGTATGTTATACGGAAATTTTTCGTTCTACTACAGTACAGTGTATACCATCTGCTTTTACATTATCTGTGCTAGTAGTATTACAATATACTGTACCAATAGTATACATATATATTTGTACCAATATACCATATAAGGTATACCGGTCGATTCGTCGCTTCATTGTTCGACGTTTTATTTTTATAAATTTTTTTTTTTTATTATTGTTGTTTTTTACACGTTTCTACGATCGTGATATTTTTTTATCACTCCTATTCTATTCGTTTTATACGGTTCTTTATTTTAATATATATATATAAAGATAGAGAGCGAGAGAGTATAAAAAAAAAAATATATAGAAATGCGTTTATTCTCCGCGCACGTTCGTGGTTACTCGCACCAGCTGATGGACGCGATCCCGTATTGTGACCTGCCTCTTGCACTGCCATCGAATCCGACCGACATAATGGCATTAATCGCTGATGCATCGTTTTTCTTGCAGCAGTGTTTCTCAATGACAATATTTAAAAACATGGAACGATAAACGTCATCGGCTTGTATCATCTAACCTATGTATTTTTTATTTTTACAAACAATTTTTCGAATAATATTATAATATTACGTGTGCCGAATGTGAATATTTCAGTTGTAATATTCATATTAGTGATGTTACGAACCTAGATTTTTGAGGTCGAACCGAACCCGAACCGAACTTTTTAAAATTTTAACGAACCCAAACCGAACCGAACTATTCAATTTAAATATCGAACCCGGACCGAACTTCATAAAAAAAAAAAACAATACAATAATATAAATTACCATTTTTTATTAATAATGTATATTTGCATACAAATTTATTAAGTAGGGTGCCTCTTAAACAAAGAAGGATTCCACATTTTTCCATTTCTTTTTATCGTTTTTCGACAAATTAGTTTCAAATTTTTTCCTATGTTCGATATTCGAACTGAACTATTTTGTGTTTAGTTCGGTTCGAAAATCGAACAGTAAGTAACATCACTAATTATTATAACCAGTTCAAATTGACCAAATGTCCAAAACCACGTTATCAATACAGGTACATTATTCGTTTAGCCTATACATCCCTACTTCCGTAGAAATCATTGCCGGGTACGGTATGGCGTTTTGCATTTTAAGAAGAAGAACCTAAAAAAAATATTCATTTGTTTGGTTTTTTTAATTTACTCACAAAACTTCCATTTGCACATTAATGAACGCTTGCGAGGTTCGCGAAGAAAATGTTTTGCCACATGCGTGATTACCGACTACGTGATTCTAACAACGGAAACTAAGACAATTTTAATTTTTCTTGTCTGTGTCCAGCACTATACCATATTATTTCTATAGACTAAATGTCTGAATACTACTATATTAATACAATACGAATATTAAACAATGTATTTTAGATTAGTCACACAAACAGTTAGTAACTATTATTTGGTCTTTTTGATAGTTCGATTTATAATATGAAATAAAATAGGTTGAGAATGAAATGACCGGTGCAGCCCTCATTTACGTTATTATTGAACTTTTTGTAAGTTATTATATTCTACAATTAGGTTTGGCGTGCTACTTAAACAAAAGTATCTTTACTATACTATTATACAGGACAAATAGTATTTAATATATTTTATGTAGTTTAATGTTTTATGACACAATATGTACAATATTATGTAATTATTATATTAAAATAACATACAAAAAATAATACACCTAAGAAAATATTATGTAAGTACCTATAATATTTTACACTGAATATAAAATAATCATGATTGTTAAATTATAGTAAAGTTATTATTTAATTTAATGATTTACTTTGTCATTAAAATATATAGGAATCTACATTTGTAATCGAGCGTCTAGAGACAGCGCCTCTTATCTTTTATAATTTTTTATCAGTATCATACAGTGCTACTGCTATTATACATATCAGTTTGATTTATAGAATCGGTTAAAAACGAAATTCAAATATAATATTCTTTATTCATGACTTTATTTAATTATGGAGTTGGAAACAGTTTTCCTTGATTTTACTTCAGCACAAGGTAAATAAATTGGGTTTCGATATATGTTTTATGTATTTTTTCCCAGTTATTATTTTATCGTTTACAGTACGTACCTGATGGCGATTTGTTATTATTATTAACATTGTCTTTTCTTTCTGTACAATAGGTACTTTTATTTATTATCAAATAAAACTAAATAATACTTTATTGAATTAACACATACAAACTTAAGAGACATAATATAAATTAAAATATAATTTTATTTAGTTTATATTAAGTTAATTAATTATTTATTATTGATGAAATGTTAACTGATAAATATTAAGTGATATAGTGGAGATAGCATGTTGTAATAACTGATAAGAAAATAACATAAGATAAGAGGCGCTGTCTCTAGACGTTCGTCATATGTAATTAGTTCGAGTTAATTTCGTGATTATTGTTTAGTTTTAGGCTGAAACGAAAATATTGAAAACATTTTCTCTCAGAATCGTACATACCTAGATAGGGAAGTGTACACTTAATTAGGAGTTGTTACATTACCTAATTAATAATATTACAAGTACTTATCTTTATTTGTGTGTTTATTTACTTATATATTAACGCTATAAAAAGGACATCGTATCTACAAATTTTCAATGAAAAATGTCACATTAGCCTTTTTACCTTTTATTAGCTTACAAACATGTTAAAAATATGAAATAAAAAACAAATGATAGCTATCAATATTGTTTAACACATTATCCCGTTATTTAATTTTTCTTTTTATAATTATACTTAATGCCTATCACATTCGATAACATAATATGTTATATGATTTGGAAATTTAAGAATTGCAATTTTATTGAATTATAAAATACTTTTAAATAATACATACAGTTATAGAGTATTTACTGATATCATACTTTAGTATACATAAATTTACTGATAGATTTATGTAGATCGTACAAAAATTAAAAATAATAAATATTTATATAAAAAATAAAATATTTAAATTGCATAGGTATATTGCATATATGATTTTATATTAATATGTAATGAATTATAATTCATTATTATTTAATATTATGATGGACGATAATATTATATACTATGAAATATTATCAATATTATAAGCGTATTTTGAATGCGTGACAATTATTACTTTTTTCAACTTTCATAACAGACTAATCATATTTCAAACATTTAATAATAAAAAAACTTTCAATTTATAATAAAGAATTTTTAAAACTTATACATTTTTATGAATTCAATGTTTTAATGTTTGTTTAATAAAACCAAATTCATAGTGATAATAAAAAGGCGTTTTAAAATAATAAATTAAACTGTGAATATTTAATTAGTATAAGAGTATTAAATGTTAATTTTAAAATTCAAGTAAAAAATATTATAAATAAATATTTAGGTAATTGTTGCTTTAAAAATTCAACACGAACAATATGTAATTAACCCTTATTTAGACTTTGGACGCCATAGTGCCAAGTGACAGTCGCGTAAATTATTATTGGAATATATTTATTTTTAGTGCATTTAAATCAGGGCTTTGCACCCGAATTAATAATTCATGTTTTGTGTATTAAAAAATAATTCTGGTGTTACGGGTTATTGAACACTTCTGATTATGGTTATTATCATATTTATTCAGGTTAATTTGGGTTGATTCGGGTGATCAAAAAATAATACTTTGTTGTATATCAATTCATATATTTGATATTCTATGTATTCTGATATCTAATTCTTTATAGTAATCAGATCTTAATTTGATTTTAATTAAATTTAAATGCATTTTTGTATATTTTGGAATGTTAATGCATTAAAAAATTGCAAAAAATTACACCCCAAAAAGTAAAAAATAAACTAAAAAATCTCAAAAATACATATTAATGTATTTTTTGATGATCAAAATAAAAAAAGATAGGTACATAAATTTAAAAATATAAAACTTACTTTTAAATATAAATTGTATATTAAAAGGTATAAGTAGGTCTTTTGACATCGTTATCTAAAATTTTAAAATCTGAGAATATTTTTAGAAAAAAATATATTTATAATTAATAATTTATAAGATAATCAATATTTTATTTTTAATGTCTGTAAAATAAAATAAAAATGTTGTGAAAAATGGCATAAAACATAGAAAAATAACATACAAATTTAAATTGATCAAAAAATGCAAAATGATGCAAAATAAAAATCAAATAAAAATAATCAGAATTATCTATACCAAATGTTTCATTTGCATAGTTATGTTTTAATACACCAGGAAATAATATTACATTGCATCAAAGTCTGGAACTTATAGTTATAATGATATATTTTAATCGATCAATATTTCGACTTGAAAGTTCAATGTTAAATAATTTCAACTTAAGAATCTCACTGCAATATTATAACGATTACGTTGGCATGTATAAAATATACACGGGTATTTCGAAAAAATCGCGATATTACGAATAATGACGGATAACGGAACACAACGGACATTTTGGCATTTCGCATTTGGATATTTCAAGCCTCTTGAAAATTTGACATTAAACATTTGGAAATGAAAATTTCATACGAAATATGACTTATAGGAACGTAATAACCCTTATATTATTGCAATAAATCGTGTGCATATAAATATAATACGTCAACATATTATACCGAACATTGGTGAATTATAATAAAATTAAGTATTATATTCTCGGGAACATTTCGACAATGTATCGATCAATGATTTTATCGAACAGTGATAAACTACGTACCATTATACACTCGCGGATCAAAACCGATTGGTGTTTTGGTTTGAAGATTGGCTGTCTTGATTATTGGGGGGTTTTTTTTATCATTTTTTTACACGCGTCATTAGCTACACTGGCAATTTGGGAATACCACATAATATTATCATTTTTATCATTATATTATTATAATATATTATTATTATATTATAATAAACACTGTGGCTGCGAACGACCGATTATTTACGCGCTTAAATACTGCCGCCGGTGTCATGTCAGGTAGGTACGGTTTTCAGTTAATTGCACGGCCTTGGAGTTAAAGTTTTCTCCAAATCGCGTACGTACAATATATAGTGTAAGTATATAATATTGTATGATAATAATAATAATAATAATAGTAACACTTAACGGTATATATATATATATATCGGTGCGAAAATCTCGCAAAGTTCATCAACTATACGTTTATTGGAATTTGTGCGAAAATAACACGTGCAGGTACGTTGTAGTACTTTACAGGGTTTAACAGCCGAACTTTGGGAATAAACACGCACGTCACCGACCGGAATGTTGAAAACCGACCACCTACGTAATTTGGGTTTTATCGAAAATAGATTTGTTTTTTTTTTTTTTTTTTTTGTAAGAAGTCAGTGTCGGGTTTTGGTTTTTTGTTTTTTTCAAGCTTATTTCTTGGTTTCCGGTTTTGGTTCTGGGTTTTATTATGACTCGGAAAACTTGAGAACTTAAAAACGAATTCCGTAATCGATACAGTGAAAACAACATTTCCATGGCTACGATTTTCTTCTACAATGTGTAAAAATATCAGTGACAAAAAGTGATAAGAATACACTATAAATGTTGTACCTATATTTATTTTACGAAATTTTCATCCAGATTTATGGATACGGGCTATTATGGTTTTTGCGGTATTTTAACAATTATTATACTTTTAAAGTCTGATTTCGGTTATAGCTGCCGGTTTCTATTTTTGTTTTATCCATACGTGCTACAGATATTTATAGTGGCAACATAGTTTATTCAAAGTATACAATTTATACTTTAATTAAATTAATATTCATATTATTATTCTATATAGGCAATAAGACACGGAAAATATTTTATTTTCTGCGTGAATTAAATCTCTCTCAGTTTGTGCTTTTATATATTTAGTTTTTTTTTCAAATAATTTCAATCTGTATGAAATTTAGCGATTATATTGTTATATACAGTGCGTTAAATAAACAAGTTAGGAATGCTAACTCTAAGAACGTGTTGAATTCCCGGTTATTAAACATGTTTTAAACAATCATCTAAAAATGTTATATAACAAAATGAATAATATCTATTTCCCTAATAACCGAATCAACAATGTTCATTGTAATATCTATCTCCCTGTTAATCAAATCAACAAACTTATAACTATATGTATCAGTTACCATGGGCAGATGAACGGACATAGGTAACGGGGATATAAAGTATCTATCTAAAATTATGTCTAGAAACCTAAAAACCATAATCGCACTTTAATTATATAATCCTTATTAATTTTGTTTTTTTTTTTATTATGACTTTTAATCACCACTTCTTCAAAAATATGTTCTGTGCTATATATCGGCACTGGTTTCGAATTAGTAATTTTTAAAAATCAAATAATCAGGTTTTGGTCTATTTATGGTTACATATATTTTTTTTTTATTGTGTATTGATTCCGATTCTAATGCCTTGGTATTTTTAATTTCGATTGTTATTAAAATTCTCAAAAAAAAAAAAAAATCCTTAAAACTCGAGGCAATCCTTGAAATCGACTTTAATTATCCGTTTATCGATAGGGTCCATAGTCCAGGAAGATAATAAATTGTTATTTATCAGAGATATTTTCTAAAATTGCAATTTACATAAGGGAGCAAGTATTACGTAAGCGCCTATGGGGAGGAGAAAGTCTGCCAAGTGCTTACATTTGCTGTCATGGGTGATGGGGGGAGTTAGAACGATGCTGACGTCAGCAGTGATAAAAAAAATCAAAATATGTATATAAATATGTACTTATTTTTATCAAAATATGTAACAAAATTTTTCATTTAATTTTTAATAATTCCTATAAAATTTTCATTTTTTTTAATAGAGAGGGGGTCATGCTGACGTAATAAAGTAGGGGGTCGAAAATTTGCTGATAATTACTGACAAGGGGTAGGAGAGGGTCTAAAAAGGCCAAAAATGTGCCAACATAATACTTGAATGCCCCCTTAAAAAAAATATGTTTATATTTCATCACGATATTTGATTTTTAAAAAATATATCAATATTGATTGGTGACATGCAGTTTTGAATATTCAAAAAGCTATAATTATATATAATAATAATATTATATATTATAATAATTCTAGGTATAATTATTGAAATAAAAAAGAAAAATCAATAAAAACACTTGTTATATTGACAGATCAAAATTTGGGTTTTTAAAGTTGATAAATTTTGAGTTGTAATTATTGGTTTGTGAAAATATTCGTAAATGAGAGCTGTAAAAAGATCCCATTAAAATCCGATTTCGATTACACACAAATAAGCTCACAAGATGTTTATTATCAGTCATTAAGTATGCGATAAACTGATATATTATACATAAAGAGAGGACTTTATCTAAAATATGCATTTACGAAATCACGCGCGTAAGGCCGGCATAATGATATATACGCTCAAGTACAGAAAACAACATTATAGAAATAAAAAAAATAAAAAATACTAATAGGTATTTAATCGATCGAGTGCAAACACTGCGTGGTGCACCTTGAACCTATAGTATCCATTATAATATATTCACAAACGATCACACATTATTTATACAACATGTGTTGGTGGTATGGATAATAATTTATTATTATTATTACTATTATTATTATTTTTTTTTTTTCAAAGAAAATCGTCATTATAGATTAAAATAATATTATATTATTATATAATTATACACCGACTAAAAATATATTAAAAACTAAACGCTTAAAAAATCGATAAACCTTATGACTGTGTAACATAATTAATATAAATTAATTGATCAATCAACCGTCTGATGAGTGTAGTATGTCTGATAACAATTATTACTATTGTGTTCAACAAGTCGTTATTCCGTACATACCTATATATTGATTGTAATATAATATATAGTGTGCCCGCTGTCCATTATAATATATTTTATCACATATTTACCTTTTAATGGCTCCCTTGATTCGCCTGACCTTTTCATTTTTATCTCCTTCCTTGTCCATTTGTATTTGAATAAATACCAGGTTTGGAGGAATAAAATAAAATAAATAAATATCATTATAGAGGGTTTTTTCAGTTGTGAAAAAGTCCCTCCCCCCCCCCTTAACTAGTGTTTGGATCCACAATAGCCATCAATGGAATATTTAGTTAAAATCTAAACAGTGTATAGATTTTTTAAAAAAAACCAATATTTTTATAGGTATTTACTCAAATTGGTTCAGTTAAATTATGCGAAGAATCCTCAGATGAAGTATTAATTGGTAATGGAACATTTAAAGTGCAATTCCAAATCTCCAATATTGTATTTATACCTAGCTAATATTTAGAGGAAGTTCAGAACATAATATTTAAAAAACGAATTGACTAGAACCCAAATCCTTATTTATTTTTTATTTTAAGAACCAGAACCCAGACTGGAATTAAACCTTAAAAAATTACTTTAAGTAACTAACCTCTAAACTCGGAAGAACATTTCTTTGTATATATTCTTAATAGTTTTAATCTTCTTTGAGATTCTATTAAATATAAAAAATTAGATGGGACACATGCATATTTATTTACAAATGCGACATAGCTTTCACTATGCTTTAATCATAAAAAAAAAATGTTTTTGTGAATTCAATAAAAACTTAACTCTTTAACTTATATAGTTAGTTGATGTTAAAATTAACAAACTAGCTTAGTTTAAATTATTTAAAAAAATTAACCTTACTATAAAATCATAAATAGTTAATGCCGACTTTTGGATGTGAAATATCGACCAAAGAACCTGTTTCATTTTTATTATAATTTGCAATGTTATTCTGACTAAGAAACTTTAATTAAAAGTTCAGCTATATGTTCATATTTAAAAAAAGATAATAATAACTCCCAAATTTAAAGTAAAATGGAAAATATTTATTATCTTAATTCGGTCATTCTATTATTTTAGAAAAATTAGGATTTGCATTTTTATTAAATAATTCAAATGAATGAACCAAGGTTTTCTTAATATTAATTAATAATTAATTTATATACATTTAAATTTAATTAAATAAAAATAAGTAGTTATAATTAATATAATATATAACATTTTGACGAACATTTTTCGACCCCAAATGTGTCGAATCAATTGTATTATTATGAAAAACAACTGAAGGACGTAGAACTATAATAAAATACAATTTCGAATTTTTCAAGTTAAATTATGGTTAATGAAAATAATAATTAACTATTTGTGTAACAATATTAAAAACGGGTATTAACTTTTGAATTAGTTTATGTCCATACGACAATAATGTTTTTTTTTTTTTTTTTTGTAGGGATAAGTACTTTCATGTAATACGTCAAAGTGGATATTCGAAAACGACAAAACACAATTATTGGAAAAACAAATTTACTATTTCATTTCACACACAACACTCGTGTATAAATTAATTTACATTTCGTCGATAGAGAACCGAAGTGGCTAGTAAATACCAAAATTAATTACTATATAACATTACGTATATGAACATGACGAATCGCTGAGTTTTCTACATAAAGCGCGCTGACTGACAATGTGACACACGTGTACGAGTGTACGGGATATATACAGACTTGTAAAAAACACATTTATTTTGTGTTTGGAATGCATAAAGTTATTCAGAATAGTTAATAAAATTTCTTTCAAACCATATACTCAAAATGTTAGTTCGAATAAATTCAATGTATAATACAATTTTATTTTTTAACCCGTGTTTTAGTATATACAAAAAATGTATGGTTTTTTTAAGTAGTGCTTAATATTATAAAATGATGTCTTTATTTTTTTTGTTTTTACAAATAATTGATTACAATATTAGTGCTTGAAAATCGTTTAAAATAAAACGCTGTTTTACGCTTCACCTAAATAATTGTACACTATATACTCGTATAGTACAACAAATGTCTATAAGATCATATTTTTTTAAAACATTTTGACTTCAAATACATTGGTAAATATTATTACCTCTGTAAAAATATACGGTTTTACAATGTATTTTTCTCTGATAATGCATAAATACTGTATATGTCTTTAAAACAAATAAATAATCCTAGTACTCACTAAAATGATAATAAAGTAATATTCTGTGATACTTTTCCACACTATCTAATATACCATAGGTACTTGCAACGGTAGGCTTATTGCCCTGTTTTAGGTTTCTAAACATGCAATTATATTTTAACTTAAATTTAGACGCCTTACGTATATCCACGATGTGTCCGTCCGTTTGTCGGTCTATTCGTTTTTACTAGTACAGAGTTACGAATGTCATTATTGATTCGATTACTGGGGAAATAGGTATTATTTTTTTATTGTTTGATATTATTTATACTACATATTTACTAGGATTTAACAATAGATTGAATTTACATTTTTTTTTTTTTTTTGTTCATAGTTACTAGGAAGATAGGTAGAAAAAAGAAATCTAATACACTGGAAGAATATATGTGTTTTTTCTAATTGCCAGTCTGCCTGTCTTTACCGTACGTTGCTGTGGTCGTCAATATCAATAATTGCAATTTTTATGCGTTTTGGTAGATTTAGGTTTGTATACATAAGTAAGTATATAATGGGTTAAAAGAATTGTTTTAAAATTGTTTATGTAACTATAATATATATATAATTTGTTGTTTGATATACGTTTAGAAACTGTAAATTATTAATATATATATAATAATATATTATTTTACATTTATAACACAATTATTATCTTATCAGGACTAATGTTGAAAAAAATGTTAAAACATTCATTTTGAATTCATAATATTATTCTTGAATATTGTTTACTCGATATACCTACCTGATATAATATAGTGTAACATATTTTGAAAGTTGGCTAATCGTTTCCGACAAAATATAATACTATTTGATTGATGTTCATAGAAAAATATCCAATACATTTACACTATAACAATGCAAAATTAACATGGACGTTAATGTAATCAAAACAATTTTGAACGTTTTTTAACATGCTAATAAATTTAAAAAAATAATAAAATTTTGATTAGAATTCAGTTAAAATCAGTGGTAAAAGTGAGGAGGATTGATGGGGATACCTAAATACTATGATGTTAGAATGGTGTAATTATAGGTATATATTTTCTATTAGAAAGATAAAAATCCTACTCCTACTCAAAAACTCATATTTGAGTATTTTTCTCCTTCCCGTGAGAAAAGTGTATTTAGTTATGAATGCTTTGCAAGTTCTATATTTTATTAATAAATGACTAATTTAGTTAAAACCAAAAATACATTATGTATAATATAATATTTTCAATGATATGAAATGATGATAGTTTTACAGTTTTAATTGAAGTGGTGCTATTAATGTGTCCAAAAAAAACTCAAAGCGATTATATTTACCCTCCAAATATATTCAAGGGTTGAAGAGACCCTTATTTTTATTCGATAGTTTTTGTCCCTCCTAAAATTATTTACAATTTTACGACTAACTACTGGCTAAATTTATAGTGCAAAATTCACGGAGGTAGGTAATTAAATAAATACGCCATACATTCTTGATAAAAATATGAAAACAATTATTAAGATATTTGCCAGTATAATTATGAAAATCGGGTCGCACCGTCAATGTTGGTCTGTGTATCCAATAAACCGTCTTTCCGATATATGTATACGGAATTTATATTATTTGAATTTTCTTTTGTACCTATCCACTTAGTTTGCATAGCGTCGGAAATTTGTGTCGTTCTTCAATTTTCTAAAACCGAATGCTTTGGATATTTTCTCCGGTACACCTATACAGTCAAACGGCCGGAAACGTTGCGATTCCTTGCAGCGACTACATATAATATAGGATATAGCGTTGTGGTATGACAAAAGCGTGTTAGGAAACGTATTGTGAAATTGCGAGTGTGCGGAAAATTAATAAATCGTATATTTCACGGAGAAAATGTCGGTATAAATTAAACGCGCAATTTAGACGAGTTTTACGAATTTGACCGTAGCCATAAAATGTAATTACCGTTGGTCTAATAATTGCTATAATACCAGCTATACCTATCGTACGTATTATATAGTGCTCGGTTAACGATTTCAAATGAAACGATATTGATTCGTTCCGTAATTACATATTATTATATAGCAGTACACCGAAATTAATTAAAATAGAGTGCCGATATTTCGGTTTGATAAACAGTGATAATATTATTTTCTTGAACCGGTCATTGTTGCGGAACAATTTCAAAACATCCAGTAAAATCGTTCCAAAAAAAAAAAAAAAAAAAAAAAAACATTTCTCCCATAATGTCTTGTACAAAGCAACTCGTCAGAAAAACATTATCCCGTATACAAAATATCATTTTTCAACAAAACTCTACGTTATCGGTCGACCAGTCATAGGAAGGAGGAGTGCCATTTTATTACAGTATCCTTCGAAGTACTCGAAGTCAACAGGAAACAGCCCTGGATCACTCACGCGAAACGAATATCGTTAGCGGGGGTTGGCATAACCATTTCCGGTTTGGAAATCATCGTCCAGATATACGCGCCGGAGAGTTCTATAGACTAGCTTCCGTCCGACTAGGAAATTGTTAATATTACTGAGAATAAATTGTGTTTATGTTATAATTTTTGGGAATCGATCCGAAGAAAATTTTTCGGTAAATAAAATGGAGATTCGACATTTTTTTTTTTTTTGGATATTCAAACCATTACAAAGATCGTTATTTTGAATTCTGTGCGGAGCGAGGAAGCTATAGTTATTTTACAATATTATGTTTATTTTCTTTTCTGGAATCAACTATATTTCCTTATTTATACAGGATTTTCAACAGTCACGTAAATACATAATTACTTACGTATAGGTACAATATTATGATAAATCATTGACCATTATTACCGTGGTCGTTGTTGTACTGACACAGTACTAGTTTCGATTTGGATACTGTAGACTTAGACAAAATACTTTTAAAATGTATTTATAAAATCTAAATTCAAAATAATAAAAAAAAAGTCTAATGTTCCATTTACATTTATTTTGAAATCCAAAGTTTTGAAATATGTGTAGTACACATTGTGTTAATTTTCAGAAAGTTAGAACCGTTTCCATAGTTACTAGAATACTTATTTGACTTGCAAATTGATTGTTTACCACATGACTGATTATAGGTTTATAAAAATTATTTCAGTTATCTATAAAAACGAAAACAACTATTATGAATATTGGTACATGTAACCACTTATATAAACAGCAGATCTTATTTAAAATATTTTCTAGTACTTATACATTGAAAACTTACATAGTGCATACAAAATAACAGCTATGATACGCTTATACTAGGGTTGATAATAACGGAATAAGAACACAGAAATAATAATATATAGACAGAAAAAGATCGAAGACTTCATGAAAATATTAAGGAGGCCGAAAAAATCGGAAATATAACATCTTGAAAACCAGACATCTCGTTCGGATAGTTAAAGAGAACCAATCTGCAGAACAAGAATGAGATACCGTTATTTTAATTATAATAATTACATACGCGC
This sequence comes from Pemphigus obesinymphae, assembly GCA_025469235.1. Lineage (NCBI taxonomy): Eukaryota > Metazoa > Arthropoda > Insecta > Hemiptera > Aphididae > Pemphigus > Pemphigus obesinymphae. The sequence goes on along the minus strand of JAIPRL010003070.1, from coordinate 1,963 downwards.
GTACATGATAACATGGTTATAGCGAAATAAAAAAAAAATTATAAACTTAATGAAAACATAACTAGATAAAATTTAATTAATGAAACGTTTGTTTGAAAGAGTTAAAAATTAAAACATTATATAAGTTAATCAATGCAAAACGAATTATATCCATAGAAGGTACTTTAAATAGTAATTTTTTAGGTTTCCAAATATATTATTACGTTTAGATACTTTATATCCCCGTTTGGTTACTATACTTATCTGGTTACTAGGTAGATAATTATTAATTTTATCCTATATTTTTAAATTATTGTTTAAAATAAGTTTAGAAACTAAGTTACTAAACCATTGCATAAATGTAAACAGCTAAACTATAGTAAAATATAGCAATATAGTTCTCAATAACAGCTGTAATCGGAGGATAATTTTATTATTAGAATATTGTATGATTAATTACGAAGTATAAATAGCTACTTAAATTATATGCATACATTTGAATAATTTTGTTCTTATGCCTTCTGTACTTGAATAGGACTAAATTATTTAGTCTCGGTTTCAAATAGATCTAATGGATAAAATTAAAATCTTTAAGATACGCTTTTACATAAATTGATATTTAAAACAGATAAATTCAATGCTGATTTAAATATAATTACTTCGAAATAAAACATTGTAAGTTTAATATTACTAGTATTTGTTAAATTTATGCAGGGTTGGTTAATAATAAAATGGATTGTCCAGAAATTTTAAACATTATTCCTTTCAACAATTTTCCTTCCGTTTGTTTTTATAATAATACCACATTCCGTCATCATAATTATAGTATTTATATATGCTCCGAATCAAATGTTAATAACCTGTAAGTCAGTTAAAAGTACAGTTGATTTCTTATTTAAAGAATAAATAGTAATTATAACTTAATTAGAAGAACACATTCGGTTCTATATAACATAAAATTAAAATAAGAAAATTTTTCTGAAAGTTAAAAGAAAAAAATTTAGAACCATTTGAAATTACCGTATCAGTTTCAATGGATTTTTTATAATATATCGAAATAAAATTTATTGTCCATCATATTTATTGAATGATTAAGGAAGTTAGTTTTAATATCTATTTTTGTGTAAATTAGATTATTTTATTAATTTTATTTAAATTGTTAACTATAACTTCTGCCTTAGAAAATTACCAATAGGTACACAAGTAATCCTATTAATACATGACACAGTAATGATTGAATTATTTATTGTTCTGCGAAATACCATGACTTTTAAAATTTGTTTCTATTTTAAATAGCAATAGTGATAATGTAAATGTCACCTTTAAAATGAATAATAATTTGATTAAACTAAAAATAAAAAAAAAAAAAAAAAAAAAATTGAATAATTAGGGTGTTTCTAAGCGTATATTATGTAACGAAAATGCATTTTACGTTAAAAAGTTAGCAGATGTTGCAAAATTCAATATAAACAACAAATTTCAGAAACAAAACGAAAAAAATCTACTCCTAAATTTTATTTTGCTAAGCATGTTTTAGAATTTAATCGTAGTATACATTTTAGTATTGAAAAAGATTTAATAATATAAATAACCAAAAAATATGTACATAAATTCTAAATAAATATTCTTCTTCTTCTCCTTCGCCTTCTCTCCCAACTATTTGGGGTCGGCCACCCTGGTCCTACACTTCTTCCACATAACTCTATCTCCCGCATCTTCTTTACTTACTTCCACCTTCCTCATATCACTCGCCATTACATCCCCCCATCTCTTTTTCCATCTTTCCCTCCCCCTTTTATCAACAACATGCATTTCCCTTACTAATCTTACTGCCTCAGTCTCATCCCTCCTTAATATATGCCCGAGCCATCTTAATCTATTCTCTCTCATTTTGTCTACTATCGAAGCTACCCCTATACTACCTCTGATATACTCATTCCTTATTTTATCCTCTCTAGTAACCCCACTCATCCACCTTAACATT
>JAIPRL010003069.1:37596-50958 GCA_025469235.1 Pemphigus obesinymphae | reverse complement strand
GTAAATTTGTTAACAGAGAAAAAAAAAAAAAAAAAAAATAAAAAAATAAACATCATTGTAAAACCACTAGCTCCATCGCTACGCTCAGAATCTAAAATGCATATTTTTGGATATTTCGTAAGTTTTAGAAAAAAATTGAATATTTCTTATTTTCGTGTATTTTTACGCACATTTCATACTTTGTAACAAAAAATTAAAGTTTCTCTTTTATTACCTTATTATTATTTTGATAGTACATATCAAAATTATTTCAATGATCTTAATGATTAATACTATAATAATACAAAATTAATAATAATTGTTGTAAAAATATTTTTTATTTAATTTTGTTATCATTGCCTGCTGTCGTTAAGAAATGATAACTAGAACTAGGTAATGGTGTCATTCCTTTAGTCAATTAGGAATTTTCATCATTTTCTAGGATCAGTGGTGGTTATAAGGGGTGGGCTATAGGTGGATCGCCCTCCCTTGGGATTTTATTTTATTAATATTATTAATATATAAATATATAATTATATCTACCTATAATCTGTATGTATATTTTATATTAATGTATATAATATAATATACTAAAATTAAAATATTATATAGGTATTATATAATTTATAAAAATGTTATGGGTGGGGGAGGATTGGCTTTATTTTCGCCCCCCCCCCTTGAACATCATGTATAACCGCCACTGCCTAGGATTAGACATAATTTTCAAATTATGTTACAGGATCGTTTTCGTCGAGGACAATAGTATATATGTGAGAGTGACGTAGACCTAGTCATATTGAACTACTCCACTTTCCCTTTACGTATAGAATAATTTAAATTGAATATAAGTATTCCCTCATATTATATTATAAAGTATTATAATATTATAAATATGTAAAGAATAAATGTTTTTTCAAATTCGTTATTAGACGGAACCTAAGCATCTAGGAGACTATACATAATATTTTAAAATAATTTTAGCTCATAATATTTACAAAAGGACCAATTTTTAACAATATTATCTTGATATGTTTAGAATAATGTTATCTATAGTAAAAATTCTTATATTATAATGTCTAATGAAAAAAATTAACTATTTTATCGAAACTGTATATGTGTTATCTGTAAAATATGCTGTATATACGTTATACACAATACACATATTTTTAATAAAAAAAAAACACATGACAATATATAAAAGTGTCATTTAGAGGATTTTTAAACCTTCTTCCGTTGAGCATTTTTAACATACTTCAAAATAAGCAATTTACAATGCTAGAGTACATGTCAATACAAAAAAAAAAATGTTAAGATAACAAACAATAACAATTTATTATAACATTTTTATTATGTACATAAATAATATAGTATAATATGCAATCATTTCGTGGGATAATATTATTATTATTGCGTTGTACAAAATATTTTTATTAAATGACCAAATATAATATACAATATAATATGTTGACTTAAGTATACATATTATTATAATTTATATTATATCTATAGATAACTATAGATTATGTCTAAATGGGCCAATGCAATTAAGATACAAAAAAAAATTGAATATTTTCTATTAACTTACGTACATAATAATATGTATAAAATTGTTTTATTTACAAAAAAATTTTCAATGATAACAGAAGCAAAATAACATGATATATTATATATTAGGTACCACATGCGTCAGAAAAATATGACCTTTTTGTATATTTTAAATTAACGTTATCATTCGAAAATACAATTAACATAGGTAATTTTCATGAAATTGACGTCAAGCGACTATATAATTTTTGATTTAACAGTCGTTTTTCAAATTTGCGGTATTCTGTAATACAATATTTAACATTTTCTTCAATTTTCTGTAATTATAATTTTACACGAGTATAATCCGAATTAATTACCCATCTATTTTAATTTTTAACAATAGAGCCAAATCTATACGTGCATTTAGTAACTCAAAATATTCGACTTAAACAACACGTCATTCAAAGTTTAAATTAAGATAAAAAATAAATAACTAGGAGTATATATAAGTATAATGATTAATTTCAAATTTTATACAGTAAAGAGCAGACGAAAGATTTATATAGATATCGTTTTAATATTTTAAATTATAAGTGAAACGAGAAATGTATTGGTTTTAACATGATGTTTTATTTTTATGTCTGTATCAGTCGATTTTCGGGTTAATGTTAAACAGACATTTTGGAATAAAGAGTTTTTTGATAGCAAATTTGTTCTAGTTGATACTTTGAAGGAGTCATTTTTAGATTTTTTCAATAATTCTCTTAAGCGTAAAGAAAAATGATCCTGAAAAAAAATGTTGAAATAGAAATATTTTATACATATTAAAGAAATATTAAAATAACAAATAAAGTTGTTATCTTATGTAGTGTTCATTCATCTATTCATCTATCTAGTATCTATCTGACCGTGCTTACTAGTACATAGTTATGAGTTTGTTCATTTGGTTACCAAAGAAATAGATATTGTTTTATAATATTTCTATTACATATTTACAAGAAATTTTGTTACTTAGGTGACAAAATATTATTCGTTTTGTTTTCTACACATAAGTATTAAGTAGGTTAACAAATTGTTTTAAGATTGTTTACGGAATTATAGTTTATTGTTTAAAAAACGTTTAGAATTTAGGAATTTAGTACGCTTGTAGAGTGGACTATCCTAACATGGCAGGAACTTGTTTTTTTAATAATATTATACTTACCGAACTTCGATCAGAATCGTCTTTCGAATGCAATAACTTATCTTTGCTCTCAAATTTAAAATGATAATAATAATATAATAATAATGTAACAATACACTAAGGAACGATGGATTATCTTCCACCATCTGTACCTGGATAAGCTTTTTCAAACTTGGTTTTTTATTCACAACGTAAATAATTCTTTATATTAATAAAGTTTTTTTTTTTTTTTGTTTTCTTACATATGATAATACGGGATTACCATACACGCTCATACAATCATAATTTTTCTGATAATGTTCTCTGTTAGAGGTTTAAACATAATATTATTATATGACACTGACATTCATTTAATAAGCTAAATATAAAGTGAGAAAGGTCGTACAGATCAAATGCACTTGAATTTCAGAAACTAAATAAACGGACATATATATATATATATGTGTGTGTATTGTACATTTCAGTGACGGTGACGCCCCACTTTCTCTTTTGATGTACGAAAAATATTGTGTTCACACAACCCTTTTTTTATCTTTCTTCTTGGATTATCGCCAAAATTCCTAAATAACAACAATAAAACGTATACTATGATGTAAAGTATACCAGTGGCACTATATAACATACTGCCATTAATACGACGTCATTTCATATTACGTCACACATGATATTTTTTATAATCTGACGAATTTTTTTTAATCAATAATATTGTAAATATTTATTACCTACCGTTTTTTGGTGGCACTATGGGAGAAACTAATATAATCTTATTTTTTGATCCATCGCGATATATCAACTTGTTACTGGCTTATACTACGAGGAAAAAAGTAAATATATATATACTATATAATATAGTATGTATATAAAGGTACCATTTAAAGGTATATTATATATAAGGTGTACCTAATATGTACATATTATGTATTATAAGTACAACAGGTGTACAGTATATATACGATATAGTAGTACCTATATATTACCCATGATAATAGATATCAGTATTTAACATAGGACTGAAAGGATATCAGCAATAGCGTATTTAGAACTTTTCTGTGATTGCAGATATGAACGATAATGAAAATCTTCCCTTTACTAATATATACATATTTACGTAACTATAACGATATTTCAAATAATATTCATATTTTACGCGTATTAAAACGTAATTATTTAATTAATTAATAAATTATTAAAATTGTATAAATATAAATTTAAAATCTGTTTCATTTTAGATTCTGAGCGAAGCGTTGAATAAATAACTGTTTTAATTATGGTATAATTCGCATAGGATACACAAGAAATTGTTCGTTGGGTAGAGTTTTCTATAATATCAAATTCTATATGATTAGTGCTTATTTGGAGGGCATTTTTCAATTTAGCCAATAGCTGACCTATGCAAATAAAGGATAACTTGATAAAATCGTAAAAAATGTTTACTACTTTAGAACAATTTATAAAAAAAATTTAAAACGATAAACTCGACTGGATTAATTCACTTTTAACATTGCTTTTCCTATCACCAATTTTATTTTCATCTTTTATCTTCTACTAGGTACACTTAAATTATCATGAAAAATGTATATAAATTATAAAATGAAAATATGCAGTATATATCGGTATATCATGATCAAAATATATAAGGATATAAAAAAAACGACTCATGGAAAGTTATATAACACGTGTGTCGTGTATATAAATAAAAAACACATATGTATAAATATAATTTTATGGCAAGTATACACGTGAAAATATAAAAAGTTATAACATCCCTTGAATAAATTTTAGGTTTTGAACGAATCGAGAAATATATCTGTTTTACAATTATATGTTTTTTTCATTCCTGTACAAAATTTCTAGTATATGATTACCTACTCCGAATGTTTCATAATATATACCTATACGTATTTTTCCAGTAGTACGTTAAATATATTTGGCACTTTTCAATTATAGTAAAGATTATTTTTCAATTTCCCCAATAGTTTTTTCAAGTGTAAGAAAATCTTACAGAAATATTACATTTTAAAAATGAGGAAAACGTACTCAGAACGTGCATTCGTCAGAATCTGCTATTTTATCTATACCAATAGTATTATGAAAAGATTCAGCCCAGTAAAATGTACAAAAAAAAAACTTTGAATTTAATAATATATTATAATATGGTAATCTTTGTAAATCATTGGTGTAATCAATACGTACCGTTTAAAACAGGATTGTCCAGTTTTCTAGCATTACGTCCCGTTGTCCCCACATCCTTTAAACGGGACGCTTTTTGTCCCGTTTCTGAAGGTTGGTGTCGTTTTTGTCCCGTCTTTATAATATAATTTGTGGGAAAAAATTGTTTTTTGCCCTTATCTACCGTTTTCTTAGGGATTTCACAGTCTTTGTAGGAAAATTTTGAATGATTTTTTTTTATCTTATTTATGAAAATATTGGCAGAAAATTATTAATTTATTACGAATGACCTTGTGCTTATTAACCGTTTTCAAAGCGATTTATGTACGGAAAATTATTTTTTTTTTTTTATATATATATAAACCTACTTTATATATCTCTGGCGATGTGGCGATAATCTGTGGGTAGTATTTGAAGATCGGAAATCTAGTGTTTACAAAACGTTCAAAACACGAATATATTTGACACCCCGGCCTGTTATTTAGACTTTAGTGGACGTTTTTATTCCGTAGACATTTTTACCGAAAATGCCTATAATACACAATTATACATACGAGTACATAATATATAGGTAGGTATACCTACATTGTACATATTATTATTATTATTATTCGTTACGATGATTATTCTGTTACATGACGTTTGTCTGCACGTCGCAAAGAATCCTTAGGCTCCACGTCCTTATCACGCATGCGCGCAGTCCATAGATAATAAATAAATCTATATTATCCACAAACTAAGATTATATTATATTATATATCTTAGTTCGTGATCATAATAATATAAATTTTGTATGTAAAACGTTGATAATAAGAATTATTCTTATTAATTAATTTAATTAATTCTTTATTATCTATGATGAACTTAACAATGACGAAATAGATTAAGATTTCAATTTTTATGCAAGTTCTTTTTTTCGTCAGAATGTATTTTACCAAATTTTTAAATAGATTTCTTAAAACATGACGTGTGGATGGTAGTAATGGTTTTCGAAATGGTCCCATCACACTACAGACTCCAAGTATTATAAAATTATTGTTAGTCACTTTCCATAAGTTTGAAAAAAAAAAAGGTCATCAATAAGCGTAAGAATGAAAAAAATTTGTGTACAAATTAAAACGTTAATCTATTCTGTCATTGTTAAATTGAATATAGAATCTTACACGCTAAAATTTATATCACAGATTGAACATTTAATATTATGATTAATATAAAAATGTATAAGGATAATAGATAATACCTATAGATTTATTTATTATCTGTGGTCTGCGCGCATGCGTGATAAGGACGTGGAGCCTAAGGATTCTTTGCGACGTGCAGACAAACGTGCAGTAGTTACATGGGTGTATTTGTTATCATTATTTATTATTATCAGCCGGTCGTAGCCGTCGGGTTTCGTCGGGCGCTTGAAAAAAAAAAAAAAAAAATGGAAAAAAAAAAACAATTTTTCTACAACATATTATTATTATTATTATCTCCTCCGCAATACGCGCGCACGCTACGCACGCATATTAATATCATACGCGCGTATATAAACATTTTAATCGACAGCGCCGTCGTCCCGTTCAGTTCACACACGCTGTCCGACCCGTGCGTGTCGCCACCATCGATCCATATAACAACGACATATACACTTGCGATCTACGCGATCAACATCGAACGATCCATACACACAATCACTCGTACTTCGATACCACATTATAATATACGCCTGTTTAACCGCGGATACCGTGTAAAAACCGTCCGAGATTACTGCTGGTCTACGAGTCATCTTTTTTTTTTTATCCACACGGTACCGGCTTATTTTTTCTCTCCGCACCTCGACAATCGTTTTACCTTCGATCAGTCTTTCGCGCTGTATTGAACTATACTGCAAATCGTTTTTTAAAAACAAATTATGACGAATTTTTCCACCTGTTGGACGATAATAATTACAGCCGATACTGTCGATCAATGAGGAAATCGGCCTAGTACGGTGCCAGTCACAATACGATAACATTTTTCTATTGTCGTCGGACACTCGAGTCGTATAAGCTGTTATTGACACGGTTTGCGAGTAAACGTACGTCGACGCTGCAAGGTACCGTATACGTGTATTACCTATTATTATAAATATTTCAATATTGATATTAATCATTATCATTATCGTATATTACATTCTCATACAATAATCCATTAGTAGGTTCTATTTTGTATTTCGTAAATCGATTTATTTTCAAATTGTTCATTTTGTAATCGATTTGGCTCAAAACATTTGGAACCGTACTCTACTTAACCTGCTCAATCATGTTATGTACAAAACCGTCAATTTTAAACTTTAACTTAATATAGATATCGGAAAATAATTATTGTACAGGGTCGAGTATCATTTTTTCTCTTTATATTTATAATTCAAAGTGATGCTTTTACTATGAATAATTCGGAGATTCCAGGTATCTACTTAAATACCTATACATAAAAATCGCTTTTTTTATATTTTAATATAGTAACTATAGTACTAAAATCTATGACTAAAAAAGACAAATGCCTCGATAGTTCCGCATAAATTGCAAAAGTTTATTATTTTGGTCATCAATACATATGCCTAATATATTGTGTGGACTTAAAATCCTAATCAAATAAGATTGAAAATTCATATCGAGGGAAATACTAACAAAAATATAAGCACTATAGTGTCACATTTATTTTATTTAAAAATAAGTTAATTTAAAGGTCACTTTTAAATTTTGTTTTAAAAAAAGTAACTGATGTCATTTAAGCTAAAAGTTTATTTTTTTATTTTTATTAAAAATAAATAACCATGTATGTTAATTACTTACAGGCTATTTTTATTTTTTAAAGTATATGTAAATAACTGTTAAATTTCAATAATATATTTTTTCGAGATTTTAGAATGTACCATGAATGTCCTAAATATATTATGAAGTATTGAGAAAGATCCCAACACATTAGAAAATCCATTTTTATGATAACAAAGTAAAATAATAATTATCGCTATAAATGATAAAATAAAATTTTAAATACATCATAAAATAAATGTAAAAAATAACTTCTTTTGAATATTAACTTAATAACTTTAAAAAAAAAATTAAATTAAAGTTTAAGAACTTTAAACAACGAAACTTGTTACTTTCCCCCCTTGATTCTGTATATAAATCATATCGGACAATATATTTTAAGTAACGAAATATTTTTATCTGGAAAATGTATTTAAAAAATTATGAATTTTTGTTATTTTTACAAATATATATCACAAAAATTATATCATATAAATGTGTACAAAATATAGTTATAATACTAGAACAATAGGTATTACTACGACAAATTAACAAATGTTAATAATTATATTAAGCGATATAAAACCAAATAAACATAATACATAATAACTCGACGACTTATTAACCTAACTTCTAAAAAAATATTGAAACCATATCTCCATACTCTATTGTTTCAATTACAATAATGAAGTTCAAATGTTTTTTTTTTTTCGAAACAATTTACCTCATTAAAATTAAATCTCATTATTATTAAATATATACATTATTAAAAGTCAACCAGTAACGTGTTACTCAGTCACTTTCAAAGATTGTTTTAAGAACAATTTGCTTTATTTTCCTATCTGAGGTATAGATATTATTCCAAAACTAAACATTTAAAAACGCTCTCCTAGATATTTTCAAAATACCACAATTTAGCTCTTTCTATTAATATGTACCAAAATATTTGAAACCAACTTTTCTACGGTGAACTTTTAGACTATCAAAAGTTACCCAAAATTTGGAAAATGTAACAAATACTCAACCATATATTTTATATTATAATTTACTATACCAAATATTCAAAAAATCAGCAATGAAATGACTTGGATAATTGTAATGTTTTATCCACAGAAAAATGTTTAAATTTTTTATTAAAATATTACAACGATAATATTTTTAGATTTCTTTTAAAATCGTTTATAGTTTAGTGTGTAGACTAAAATCTTGAATAATACAAGGTTAGCCATATTCTAAATATACCTATATTATATCTCAATATTATTGACTTTTCATTTATTTTTATATGCTTAAATTTTTAAAACCTTTTAGTAAACTTCAAACTTTGATTGGAACCGTTTTTGACGTTTTAAAAATTCCAATAATATATAGTTTCTTCATTATCTTCATTTACCAAATAATTTCATACTACACCCGAACACCACAGTTAAGCCTTGTTTTAGTTTTTAAAAATATTTTACAAATATTAAAGTACATATTAGATAGGTAATTTGATTTTTAATATTAGCAAAATGGTCAAAATGTGATATCTACCACTATCCAACCATATTCCGATACACATGTCTTGTACCTAAGCAAGTATGAATTTTACTAACCAAAAACCGTAAAAAATATATAAGTAAAAATAAATAAATTTATAGATATAAATTCTATATTTAATTTAATTTAATTTTAATGAAATAATTATGAATTATCTGTTCTAAATAACGTTTAATACGATATATTCAAACAAATGTTCCTATTTACCTATTACCTGGTGTAATATGACCTCTTATCGGATTAAAACATAATGTCTGCACATAATAATCAACAATCATACGATAATTTTGTTCCCGTAAAAGACTTAATTGTCGTAAGTAACAATATGTATGCCTGTAATATTTTATTTACACAAATTATGAAGAGTTACGTCCGATTCTTAATTATTCTTAATTTAATTATAAATCTCATCATAGCCCATTCGAAATTTACGAAATCTAGATATTTTCCAATCCATCGATCTATAACATATTATATGTATATATACCCAATGATTATACAAATAAAATCTATAGAGAATAGAGGAGAAAACATGAGTTTCTCAAAAAACCAGAACTTAAATGCATTATTATTTTTGTCGTTCTAACGTTTTCTGTTTTAAAACGTTATTTAATTTTTATGATATAACGTTTTCCATTTTATAACGCTATTTCAATTTTATTTAATAATATTTTGCATTTTATAACATTATTTAAATTTTACATTATAACATTTTCTGTTTGTATCGTTATAAATATAACCTGCAAAAAACTCAAATAATTCACGTATTCACAGTTAATTCTGTAATATTTAAGGAATATAAATATTTTTATGATTTTCAAAGGGGAAAGTAGTTTCTCTTCTTCCTTTCTCAAAAAAAAATAAAAATATGCTTGTGATGTATATATAGTATGTACACCAAAGTTATTTACTAGTCTGACACAAAATATAACCCGACAAGGTGACCATACAATATGTTCATGTAATGACATTCTAATTATTACTAAAACAAGTTACTTTATGTATTTAAAAAAATATATTATTATTTACATATTAGCTTTTTTTATTATTATACATAATTATTATTTAAATAAACCCACAAAAATCAACTAAGTTTACGTATTTAAATATGTTATTAAACATCAAAACATAAAGAAAAATAAATTTGTAAGATTATTAAGACTAATGATTAATAATATAGTACTAAGGCTAGACAAGTTTATCGATTTTATATTAATTGATAAATTAATTCAATTTAGGTGTATGAATGATAGTCAAATTAAAAATTGAAAGTCACATTTATTTTGAATTAATTCAAAAAAGTAACATAAAATGGTATTTTCTTTATGAAAGTAATAAAAGTACCCCTAATTTTAACATTTTTAAAAAATTTCTCGATTTATATATATATATAGATATTTATACAATATCCAACTTTTAAATAATTTAGAAATATGGTGTTTTGGGAGAAAAAAATGTAACTCAACAAATATGAACTGCATAATACTATAATTAAATTAAAACTTTTTAAATAATTAATGCCCCAGTATTGATACTAATATAATAAATATCTGTTATATTACAATATATAAAGATAAAACAAAAATAATATTGAAAATATTTTTTTTTATTACTTATAAGTTTTTTTCAAGGTTTTTTTAAGCTTATAAAAAAATTCGTTAATTAAAAATTGAACAAAATATACCGATCTAGTAGAAATATACAAAATACCTATATCTATAAATATATTTTATTTTTTATTTATTTATATGAATTAACCCCATTCGGCTTTTTTTAAATAAGTATTACATAAAAAATATATCATAATTAATAAATGTAGATATTACAAGTTGTATAATAACATTATTCACATGAGAAAAATTTGTGTGGTTTTTGTAGAAATGATTAATTGTTATTGGCAATGAACATCATTCTTACTTTGGGTTTGGGAATATTTTTGGCGAAATTGGTTCAACTAACGGGTTGGTAAAAGGACTCCTGTAGCTTGGTTTTACCCAAAACACGAATGCTAAATCACTCTAACAAACTGGGAGCATCAATGTATCCTTTAATCAATCCCCTAGTAAAATAACAACATAAATAAAATATGTATTATTCGAGTATAACATCAATACATCAATATTTTTAAGAAAAAATTTACGAGTTTAACTATAGAAAATTGAATTACTCATATTTTAAACATACCTAGTACAATACAATATAACATACAATATAAACAGAAAATACAATTTAATGTCATTTTGACAGGGATATGAGACCCCGAAATCCCGCACCCTCAATACAAACTTGTTATATAATAGGTATATTAGGTAGGTAGGTATGCACTTTTTTTACTTAATTTTTAAGTATATTTCGTTTTACCTGACTTTTCACTTAAACATGTGATGAATACATAAAAACAACCCTCGTAAATTAGACACTCTCAACGTTATATATATATTTAATATTATGTGTTATTATCTTATACACCAATTTTTTTGTGTATATTATTTAATGTTTCAAAATATTATCATAGTTTTATTTCAGAAATGATTAACGATTTACACAAAATACGTTTAACCAAAAGTATAATACGATGTTTTACTATACTTATACCTAATGTATTATTAAAAAAATCCGAAAAGTTTGTGTTATAAGTAACTTCGACATTATTACGAAATTCCTATGTTTTATATACCTTTTGTCCATATCATATGTCATGTCTAATTCGGTAAGTATTCGATCAAAGTGGCGAAAAAAATTTCGAATAAAATAATAACAAAAAATAGAACTCCAACACATATGCGTAAAAAAACACAACTTGATTACGCACACAGATTATAGATACCTGCAATCTAAATTGAGAACTCGTTAATTTTTATCTACATATAACCGTACATATATTCCTTCTTACTTAAACAGAAACTAGACAAAACCGACTTATAGGAGTGTCTACTTCGAACAGACATGATTAAAAATTATTTTATCTACTAAATCAATTATTTTTGATTACATACGAGATGAATATTAATGTATTAAGTATTGTGATTATATTAAATTAGTATCTATTATGATTTGCGACCAATGCACATAATGTAACTACCAAAATATAGTATAAAATAATAACACAAAGATGTTCTAGAAATGGGAAAAATGTAATATATATTTTTATCGACGTAACGTTATAAAGAGTCAACGATTATCAGGTAAAAATTATAATGTACGCAGTATGTAAACGAGTTATACCGGAAAAATAGGCGTATTACATAACGTTTATTTTAGTATATAATTTGAATACACTGTATTTAGAGATACTTAAAAATTGATGACCTTTTTTTTTAGATTCTGAGCGAATGAATATGTTTTTTTTATTTTTTAAGTATAAATATAAGTAGACTTTTTGGGGTATAAAAGTTTCTAAAAAAAATGTATTTTAATTGGTACCTTAAACAGGTCAAATTTTGAATTTCTAAGTAGTTGTCATAACCCTTAAGACAATCTACCGATCTCAACGAAAAAGAGTTTTAAAGGAAGTTATGTAGGAAGAAACTCCGCTATATGTAGAGACGTAGCTAAGTAGGGGGTAACTAATCTCTCTCCAATCTCTGTATTTTTTATCCTTTTAACTATTTATTGTGTATAGTTGTGTAGTAAACTATTTAAAAAAAAAAAAGGATAATTAAATGCTGGTTAACATAATATTATATTTTTAAAAAACCATCCAATTCGGTATTTTTTAAGATAGTGCATTATTATTATTATAGATTTGAAAGTAAACATAAAACATTCAAAAAATTATTTTGAGCAAAGCTCTATATAATATTATTTTCAGATTTATATCAATATTTTCTGTTATTTTCAGTAGTTTATTTTTTTTTCTTTGCTACTGAACAATGGATTATTTGGATTATTAGTAAAACTAAATATGACCTCTTATATGCTTAGAATAGATATCTATAGATGTAGATTGTAGGGACTTTAGGTATTATAAAATAGATTTCTTATCAAATAGCTCTTTACTCAAAACTCTTATTCTTATATACATACATACATACATACATAAATACATAAATACATACATACATACATACATACATAAATACATAAATACATACATACATACATACATACATACATACATACATACATACATACATACATACATACATACATACATACATACATACATACATACATACATACATACAT
>JAIPRL010003069.1:6812-37496 GCA_025469235.1 Pemphigus obesinymphae | reverse complement strand
ACATACATACATACATACATACATACATACATACATACATACATACATACATACATACATACATACATACATACATACATACATACATACATACATACATACATACATACATATATACATACATACAAAAAAACATTAAATCAAACAAACACACAAACATGATTTTAAAACCAATATAATACTCAGTATTCTCAGAAATGTTATTACTTCGAAATTTAAAGTTTTTTACAATATTTATTATTTAGCTATTTAGGTAAACAATTTCCTCGTATTTCGGAAAAAAATGAATTTTAAAACTTTAAACATAAATAATTGGTATATTATGGGTTTTTTTTTATTATATTTACGTAATTAATTTTTTCAACATTTTTTTTAAAGACAGTATAATACTTACAAATATTACACGGCTCCGTTGAGCTCCATTCAGAATCCTTTAATTGAAATAAATTATGCATATCATGGCTTTCAAAATGAAAATAGCATTCAGTATCCCACCCAATGAGAGAAGTGCTTCTACCTCCTGTTGACCGGATTTTTTTTATATAATTTTTTGTGTCCCATAAAAAATGCAAGAGGAAATTTAGAAAAAGAGAAAAGACATCAATTTTATAACATTATAATATTATAACTAGATTTTATTTCAAATATTATAACTTTAATGTGAAAATAATATTTTATGGAGATTAAAATATTATCATGATTGTTATTATTTTGTTTTTTTAATAATATTTAAATTAAAATCATTCACAAATATTAAAATTATATTAATAATTTGAAATTATTTTAATATCTGTAATGATTTAAATTTATATAATATATATAGTTATATAGTTTATAATAAATATTTTTACTTGTTTACGTGAAATCCGTCGTTTATTTACAGTTTTAAAAATTCGTATATTATTATATTATGTTATTGTCGGCCGTTATTCTAGTTAAAATTTTCGACCCATCCGCGCCGCTCTCCGAGGTCGTCATTGTTATTGTATTGTACCCTAACAGCACAGACCGGCCCAGACGCCGCCCGTTAAGTTCCGATTTCGGTCATGGCAAATGGTTCCTGCTGGACACTATCTAGACCTTTCCGGGAGCTTCCTGAAACAGTGCAATCAATTTATTATTAATCAGCTCATAATAGGCAGTTCCAGCGTGGAACTTTTTTGACACTTCTCGGGCCTTACTTTTTCGGCAAATCCAGAAAGCTACATATTATGAATTGAAAAACAACGTATTGATTAGATCTATTTACATTCGACCTTTTGGGCAAAACTAGCTGTGTATGAAGATAGGGTGCCCATAAGATCTGACTCGTACTGATATTAAAGTGAATTATATACTCCGGTATATAACATACTAAAATTCACTTTTTTTGGTATTCTCCAGGGGAGGCTATGTCTTTTCCATATCCCCTCCTAATGGCCACCAATGTTTTAAGCAAAATAGGGTAGACGAAATCGCAAGGCACTAGGTCCACTTATCTTTGAGTTATGAGCAATCCAAAATTCGATTTTGGACTACATAAAAAAGTGACTTTTAGTATGTTATATACCTTAGTGTACAAAACATTTCGCCACCGGTCCGATTCCGCTTTGGCTGTTATTGAATGCGCTGCGGCGATTTAAAAAGTTTCCTCTTCTTTGCCGTGCCTGTAATCGTATACCATTACTCGAGCATTTATGTACCACAATTACGTTTGTATCACTGGAGCGAATGTCTGTTAGTTAGGACTTGGATATAAATAAAGTTATAAGTACCTATATTTTACCTACCTATATACATAGGCGTGCGCAGACCTTGCTCGCAGAGGGGGCATAATTTTTAGTTTGCTACCTACCAAGATCTTATTGAATACATAAAATCAACTAACATCTTCTGACTTCTATGTATGTTTCCTAGCAATGTTTATTATTAGACCAAATTTACATTGTACTTCATTCGAATTTGCAAATAACAGTTGCGTTTTCACATAATTGTATATAATTTTAATTATTAGTTACCTAATAGTTAAATTAATATTAGTGATGAAGGTATTTTTTATTTTATGTAATATTAGTTTTAATACAAATTTAATACCTATACATATATTATATATATTTATTATCACATTTTATTTATATTATAATAATATTTATACAAGCAAAAAATAATTAGTATAAGATATTTATTTGTCGAATTGATATAAAAATGAATAATAATAATTTATAATATACTAACAAACGTGTACTATTCATTACAAACTACACCAGATTTTTTTGTGTATGTATATAAAATTAATCTAGGACATTTTTTCCTATTTAATTGACATAAAAAAAATTACATAAATTAAAAATATAATCATAATTGTAATAGTAACTACCTAACGCCACATAATTTAACTTCAGTGTTTATTTCAGGGGGTGACCAGAGAGATAATACTCCCCCTCAGAGAAAAATTTATATCCCCAATAAATTTTCAACACATAATTAAAGTAAAGAAAAAACGGTGCTATCTATACCTTTTTTTAGAACCTCGAACATGTTTTGTACTCCCCCCCCTGCCACCTTAAACATTAGGTCTGAAATAAACATTGTTCAACATATCTTGTGCTCCTGTTCAGTGGCCGCCCAACCGAATAACAATTTAATCGAATTTAAGCGGTGTCTTTTGCAACGCAGTTAAGTATAATACAAGGTACAATATTTACAAATGTCGTTTATTTATTATTTAATAAAAAAAAAAAGAATGTAGGCATATATTAAAAGGTATATATGTATACAAATTAAAAGTAAAAACTTGCAAAAATTAAAACGTATATATAATTGTTAATTTATTAATATAATATATTGTAACTAATATTTAATATTATTTAATTGAAGTATAATTATACACGGAGAGAAAACATCCTTTTACCATAGAAAATATATAGGCTATATATATATACCTACCTACCTTTATATTATACATACACATTATGTCGCTTAAATACCCGATATTCCATTAAATATTCATCAGTAGGTTGGTAATGCTATTAAGCTTGGTAAGCTGGGGTAATATTTTTTAATTAATAGGTAATGCTTTGTCTGTCTTTGATGCTTAGGTAGGCAGATTTGAACCCCGGTCAGGAAAATAAATTTGTTGCAAAATTTATGGTGCGATTCCATCGTATGTCATCCGCCGAATAATCATCCCACGAATAAAAATATGAATATAATGGACTGCGTTCTTTTTTTTGTTTTTTGTTTTTTAATATTTAATAAATATTATAAGAATATTGAAAAGCGGACAATTAATGATGTGGGAATGTTATTATAACATTTCAGTAATATTCCATGAATATTCCATGAATATGAACATTACTTTAATATTGAAATTAAATATTGAATATTATTATATTGTAGAATAATAGAGTAATAGTATTTTGTTGTCTGGGCATTGGGAGTAAATTTTTCAATTAAAGCAAATTTTTCAAAATTAAAATCATTGTATATATACATAATATTGTTATTCGAGTATTATAAATACGAGAGTAATATATTATACGGGAATATTGCTTATATCTCTATAATAACATATTACAATACGTTATAAAAGTATTTTGTTTAAAATAAAATTTTAAAATCATATTATATTCAAATTTAGTATTCCTGTACAAAGAGTAACAGTAAAATATCGATTTAATAATGGTTTGAGTTCAGAGGTATATGTAATATGTATATTCCATCATCTATCCATTTTTAAAATATAAAATGTATTATTTATTGTGTCATAAAAAAACGCTTATCGATTACTACGATTATTCATAGACATTTATAGAACAGGACATTTTAATAATACAAATCAAGGTCTTCAAAGACATTAAACACTGTAACAATCATAGTATTATTATTCATGAAATTTTCTTTGGTGTATTATACAGAATGATCTCGGAAACATTTTTTCTCTATTATATATTATTTCATATTTTTAAATATTTTATCCTCTTCCTTTATTTTTCAAAACTAAATCAACTTTTTATTTTCAAATTCAACCTACGATATAAATTAAATATTATTAAAGAATATATTTTTCTATATAAAAATGTTTTGACTTTTATAAATCCAATTAATATTACCCGAGTAATGAACATTCAAATTTTAGACGCAGTGGAATAGTTAGTTTAGAGAGTATATACTGTAGTACGTCATTGTTAACATCAGCTATACGTGCTGTTACAGTACTTCTCCATTCAACTGCATCATAAATTTTAATGCTTGTTACTTGAATAATATTTATCAGATTTATAAACCAAAAACCTTAAAATTTTTATAAAAAATTCTATTTTTTTAGGAATTTGCAATTTATTTACAGGTTACTATTTGAAAACTGGACATACACACATACAAAAATACATACATACATACATACATACATACATACATACATACATACATACATACATACATACATACAAAAAAACTTAATCAAACAAACACAAACAAACATTTGAAAATCAACATAATATTCACTATGCTCAGAAATTTTGTTACTTCGAAATTTAAAGTTTTTTACAACATTTATTATTTAGCTATTTAGGTAAACAATTTCCTCATATTTCAGAAAAAAATTAATTGAAAAATTTTAAACATAAATAGGTGGTATATTATGGTATATATGAGTATAAAAATGATCTGTCCAGACACAGTTAGTGGAAGTTTATCCATCGTCTATATGGTCCTCGACAGGATAGTCATTATTATTTAAGATTTGAATGAAAAGGTAAATCATTGCATTTTAAAAACGATTTAAAGCAAAGTACGGTATAATATAAAATATATATTAATACGGTTTATAAAATATTTATTATTATTAAAAAAAAAGATCTTTAACCTTTAAATAGCTACTAAAAAAATATGTTTCATAACATCTAATTATTTTTAATATTTTCCAATTCGTAATCATTTTTCGTTAAAATCAGTAGTTTTTCTTTATGCTTAAGAAAACTGCTAGGAAAATCAAAAAAAGTACCTACCAACTAGAGTAAATTTTCTTGAAAGAACATTTCACCCCAAAACTCCTGTTATCCGAAATAACGTACACACACAAAAATAAAACACATTATTGTAAAACAATACACTAAAAACCCAAAAAATCTAATTATATTTTAAAGAATAGAAATAATTTTTTTTACCCTTAAAATCATAATTATTATTTAAAGAAAATCTAAAATTCTGTTTTTCCAGATATTTTCTAATGAAGTGAATAGCGATATATCATTTAATACCATTTTATATAATATACGAATATAGTAGGTATGACATGCTTTCGTTTCAACCATATATTGTCTATTATCCAATATATTGATTTTCCAAATGTTTATCTTTAATAATGGTATAACTCCATATAGATAATCATGCATATTCTGCTCGTATTATTTACAAGTGCAATTTATAAATTATGCGAATTTAATATATTAAATTATTGAATTATTAGGCATATTATGTAATGTGTAAAGCAACAATTTGCATACACTATATCGATATCAGTATTCGAAAATTTGTACTCAAAATATTTGACTATTTTACTAACAAAAAATTATGGAACATAATATTTTGTTCTTACATAACATATACAGTATTATAATCAACCAAAAACTAAATATGTAACTACATAAAAATCCTTGGTTTAGTAAAATATTTGGTATTCTCGATAAATTGACTTAGGTCAGGATATATATGTAGATTGTACCAACATATATACTTAAATAATCATATACATTTCGAAAAGTATTCAACACTTTCGTAATATTTTTTTCAATTTAATTTAGTACTTAGTAAACTAAATAGATTGTTTAAGATAGACCCATTTAAATATAAGCTACAGCAACATGGACTATAATATAGAATTGAATAAATAGGAAATTTAATTTATTAGTTATAAGTATATATATATACACATATATGTATATAATGCAGATGTTGGATTTCGTCCAATTAATTACTTCACTTTATTAAGTATTTACTAAATTTAACTTTTTTGATAATCAATTGTGCAAGTTGCATACCATCAATGTTACACATATTTGAGTAGGTACTTACAGGTATATAAGGTGAATATAAATACTTACATATTTTGTTTTTTTTTCTTTTTGCTAATTAATTGGACTATGGACTTTATTAATTACAATTTAAATAATTGTTTACTTTTTACTATATATATTTTAAGAATTGAACTCCCTGAAAATTTTACTAGATTAAATTTATAATATAAAATTTATTATTTCCAATTTAAACATGATACTTAAGAGCCTATTTTAAATGTATGTACCCGAACTTTCTTATTTATAATATATTTTTACAATATATAATAATATTATGTTATCAGAGATAGAAAAGTTAGTAAAAATAATTAATTCAAATAAGACAAATTATTATATTTATCCCAAATAAAAATAATAATTTTAACTCATTAAATTTAAAGTTAAAATTGTTAATTTTTATAAAAAAATATGAATATTTATATATCCATTATTATTATATTATTTATTCATTTATTATTTTAAAGGCTTTTATGACACCGTCAACGTATATTGAAATTTAAAAAAATACCTATATACTTATTATACTTAGATTTCGTTTAAAATTTGTTTAAAACTCGGGAGAATTGTTCATTCTCCCTCCTATCATTAACAAAACCGGTTAATGACCTATAAAAATGAATAAATTGCAAAAAAATAATAGTTAATTGGTACAATGAAAATTTTAACTAATTAAGTTAATAAGTTACAACCAAAAGTAATTAAGGTAGTTAAAATGAAAGTTAAAAAAATATTTAAACTATTAAAATATATAGTTATAATGTCCACCTTCGACCATACAATACTTACGTATATATATAAGTAGTAATAATATTTGCTATATTATTATTATTATTATTATTATTATTATTATTATTAATTATACCAGCTATTGAATATTTCACGAGAATGATTAATTATTAATCATAAATCATAATTTTATAATAATAATAATAAATTATTAAATTATTATAAGAATTATTATATAAAAGCTAAACAAAAATGTACCTAAAAATCAGCATTTCGATACAGAAAATTTCACTCTGAAAAATTAAAAAAGATATGTATTCAACGAGTAAATTCTTGTGGAACACTATCTTTAGGTAACCTGATATCTAAAAAAATTATTTTTCTTATATTTCCTTTTACTATTAAAAATATAAATACATTTTTCGTACACCAAAATATTTCGAAATATGCATTAATAATTAGTTTATTAATATGCAAATAACATGACAATCCTCAAAAAAATTGTAATCGGCTATTATTAAAACTAAATTTATAATAATTCATGTATATTTTCTATATTAATTGAATTTTAAATATAAACTACAAATCTATAAAATAATACTAATGACAACTATAAAACACTGCAGTTGTAGTTAAATAATAATTATTATGGTATTATTAGTACCGATTAAAAAAAATAATCGCCTTAGGTAGTTTGAAATACTTTTTTTTTTTTTATTATTATTTAGAAATGGTAAAATATATTCAATAAACATAAAATTATTACAGTACTACATTATATACTATTGAAAATTTTAAAATTATTTTTACATAGTTTGAAATTCTTTTGTCTTTTTATTATTGAGAAATGATAAAACAAATTAAATAAACATAAAATTATTACTATACCATATTATATACCATTGAAAATAATAATAATAATAAAAATATAATAATATAAAACTATAAGATAGGTACTTGAAAGTGTTACACATGGATAACTAAAATTAATAATTAGTCATGTTTTCATAATTGTTTTACGGTGTGTACCTTTATAATACTTCTGTATAAACTTCGTTTAATTTTTAAATATCGATATTGCCTAATAATATTATTCAAAACAGTCTATGTATACCTTCCAAAATTTTTTCTTAAGAAACTGCAAAACAGGAATTAACTACAATATCTTGAATATTAATAATATACAATTTAATTGTTTTTTTTTTTTTTTTTTTTTTACTATTTATTTTATTAACAAAACTCTTGGGAAAAATACTTTTAAAAGTATTTCGAATACATATTTCAAATATATCCATGTAAAGTAGGTATTCAAAATGTGTATTCGAATACTTTCTGATAATAGTATTATCAAAGTATTTAGAATACATCACAAAAAGTATTCCAAGTATGTATAGAATACTTAATTCTATATATATGTATATACTAGATTTAAATAATGAAAATATTAAGTAGGTAGGTAATAATAATACTTAGTAGAATTTAATTAAATATAAATAGTCATCGATGTGTGTTTGAGTGGTTCTAATTATTTTAGATTCTGAACAAATAATTTACATTGGAGCCTATTGGAAACATACTAAAAATGTTCATTTTAAAATATTATTAGAACCTTAAAAGTATTTTTTCTTTCAATGAATAAAATACTTTTAAAAAGTGCTTAAAATACTTTAATAAATACAGTATTAAAAATAAGTAAGTATTTAAAAACCATTTGGAATACTATACTCAAGTCGGAATCAAAACTTCATCCTGGAATTTATAGTTTCTATAGCATATTTAAAAATAAATCCTATGTTTATAGTTCTTAACATTTATTTTTCCTATAATTTGACTTTCCCAAAAGTGTTTATTCCCATAAGTCCTGTAAAATATAGATTCTTGAATTTTTAAATCCTAATCATAGGTTTTTTCCTAGCCATTTTTTCACTTGATTTCATGTTTCTCCATTTTATTTTATGTTATTTTTAACTGTATCAATTATATGCCAATGATTAATTTTATTTAAAAAAATGAAAAATGAAATGAAAGTTTTAAAAATATTATTTCCATAGTGTTCTACATTAAAATTTATCAGCGTAATAATATTTTATTTTTCAAATACTGATGAAACATTTAATTAAGTATATTAGGAAATATGTATTGAAAACCATGGTATATGTATGATATTCACATACTTGTGAACATAAGTGTTGACGTTTATCAGCTATAAATGTTTTAGACGAAAATAAACAAAACCGTAACAACACTTGACTTTTAAGTGTATAGTCTATACCAATGGTTCCAAAAAGATGGCCCACGGGTCAATGTTAGGGAGTCCACAGTTGAAAGTCAGTTCAATGAATAACTCTAGTAACTATTACAATATTTCTATTAGTTTAAATGAGTGTTAAATGTATAAATAAGAGACTAAAAGTAAATGAAATTTTGGTCGTAGTGTAATGTTTTTTAAGTATTTATTGGGTAAATTTGTGTCCATATTCTTAGTGTAAGCCGTGTAAAATTAAAATAAATATTAAAGTTTATGAATTTTTTTCTTCCCTTCATTTTCGTATTCAGACATAATCAAAACGTATACATGTTCAGAATTCAAGGCTAACCATAAAACCAGACATTATATTATGTTATATATAAACACACCTGTTGATTTTAATAATATTAAAATTAGGGGAGAAGTGACAATTCAAAATATAATTTAAAAACATATGTAAATATAATGGTCTAAGAAAAAAATACGGTACTTTGAATGATTTTAACAAGGGTGGACACTAACGAGATTAATAGTTATAAATGTTAATTTTAAATAAGTTTTAACATAACAATAGTTACTTAATAACAACAGAATATAAACTGAAGTGGCAACACCAACGAAAAATAGACCTAAAAGCGTGAAAAAACTGTGGGACTTTGAAAAGTCAGATTTCAATTCTGAAAACTGTTTGGAATTCATCAGTTTATCTTCTATAGGGATAGATTTTTTTTAGCCATATAATTTATCATTAAAAATCGCAATTTTTAAACATTGATTATATTTTAATCTTTAATAGTAAAGAAAAATGCCTTAATCGATCCCTAGAAGATAGACCGACACATTCAAATCTGTTTACAGATTGTAAATCCGACTTTCCAAAGTTCCACAATTTGATCATGCTTGGTCAAAATGGTCTTTTAGGCGGAAATTTCGTGATTACACAACAATAAAAAGTGATACAGATGCGGAACTATATTTTGATTAATTTTAAAATGTAGGTACTTAAATATTTCTAAATTGTTAGATTTTTATTTTTCATAAAATTTCTTGAAAATGTCCTATACAGAACCTTTTAAAATTCGCAGGTGTAGCGGCCCCTTAACGAGATTCTTTTATAAGATTAAATCACTCAGAAAAGTTTATAATTTAAAGTAATTATGGATATTTTAATTTGATAAAATGAAAAAAACTAAATTCCACAAATACATTTACTTTTATTTTGTATACCTATATGTATTTTGATAACAATATATCTAATTTATATAAGTTCACTTATAAAACTTATTTTGTTTTATTATTAATTTTTCGATATTTTATAATTTATTAAAGTTTTATCATTTGATTGTAATTGTAAAATTTTACTCCATGACCATACAAAATAATATTCTATATAATGAATTATGATTTTTGAGCATCATTTTATATTATACCTAAATATCGAAGATCCTTATTATTAAAATAATGAAAATCAAATAATATTTTTACTTGAATAAAATTTATAATAATAAATAAAAAAAAAATCAATATTACTTTTAACCAATAACTTAAATTATAAAATGTTAATTTATATTTTATATATAAACTTTGAATTTAACTCCAAAAATTAAAAATAACTTATAACTTAACCTAATTGTATTATTAATTTAAAGTAGTTTAAAAAGGTACCAAAGTAAGTAACTTGCCTATTCTTGAATTTTAAAATTAAAGGCGATCATTTTTATTTTTTTTATCATGATGGAAATAACACATTTTGGTGACAAAATTCATAAAAGAAATGTAACGTTTATATAAAAAAAAAAACTGTAATAAAAAAAACTACCTATTGAAAATAGTACACAGTTTACAAGCATTATTGACAAAAATAATAACTCAAACAAAATTAATTTCTGCTATTTTGAATAAAAACAATTAGCAACTTTCAATCATCAGGTTTCAATTGATCGTTTAACGTTTATAAAATTGTTCGATAATAAAACTTTTAAAAAATTAATACGGCTCTTTATATATTATATTTAATGAACAAAAGACCAAACATCTAAACCTTGATTACCACGAATAAATTGAATAGTTTCAATTATATACACTTATTTCCAAGGATGGGCAAGTTAATGAAAAAAAATTAAGACGATATCAGCGCAAAAAATTTTCAATGAAAAATTAATGTTAGCAATTCTCATTTTTAACAACTTACAAACATTTTAAACATATGAAACGAAAAATAAATTATAGATAACAACATTATCTAATGCTCTACGTAATCTTTTTTTAATATTTTAATTTTTTTTAAGTTAAATATTTAAAAAAAAAAAATCAAAACAGTTAATTTTTTAATAACTCATTGTTTCATCTTTCTACGATGTTTTTATGTTATTATAAATGAGAAATAGCAAAGTAATATTTTCAATAAAATTTTATAAATTCATAAAAAATATATATATAGCAATGGGACCAATTATAATTAATTTTTAAAATGCATATAAATAATTTTAAATTGTTAGATTTTCATTTTTCTTAAAATTTCCTAAATAAAATTGCCTATATAGAACCCTTTAAAAATGGCCTCGTTGATATTCTCTTAACTCAAATAAGTAGATATACAATTTAATTAATACATAAAATATCATTTAAAAGTTAATAGTTAATGAAAAAATAATAACTATAGTAAGGTGTAATACCATTAAATATTCACTAGTTTTACTAATTATTTGAAAATATCAAGTAACCATTGATTCATAATTAACGAATATTATATATAAACGGAAATCTTTGCTTCCAATGTGATAACTTAACTGTATAATTATGAAAATTAACTGTAAAATTTTAAAGTTTATATAATGTAAACTTGAACAATCTAGGTTACTTGGTTAATGGAAAAAATCATTTACTAGATAATTGAGTTAAAAGTTGAAAAAAATATATATTAACTAGTTAAAGCTCAACTTTAATTATTTCGTTATCAATTTGGGTTAGGAATTAGAATCTTATATTGTTATAAGTTATGTTAGATAAATATTAAATGATCCTAGAGAAAACCATATAATATTATCGATAAATTAATAAAGTTTGAACGTTCATACTTACACGATAAACAATTACTGCGAGATAAATTTCCCAACACTTTAGATTATGAGCGTATTTCAATTTGGCAACATACTCGGATGCATCATACATTAATTATCGAAAACATTGACTTATTATCATTATTTTATTTATAATAATATCGAGTTCTTTGGGTTCAAGAAATAATATATTATATTTTAAATTAAATACAGAAACACATTATAATAATATACTGAAAACAAATATATTTAACACGCGAATATTTTGAAGACAGAACGAATATGTTTGACGCATTGTATAGTTAAAAATATTATGTACCTATATTAAATTTGAACCAGTTAAACTATTTATCTGTGGTACAAAATGTATATCATTACATAAATACTTGTGAAAATATACGAGTGAGAGGATAATTATTTGTTAAAAATAATTTTAAAATAAATACAGTTAATGATATTCATATGAAATTAGTTTGTGTATTTTTTAGCGAGTTATTTTAAAAATTAATGTGTATAATATTATAGTAGGTGCCTGTAAGTAAATCTAATGATAAGTAAATTAAACAACAAATGTAAAAAAAAATAAAAACACGTCTACATACACACTCCCATGTAATGAATTGAATCTCAAGGATTTAACAGTTGTTGATAGAATTTAAAGAAATTACATTTCCTAATAAAATACTAGTGATTCACTTTTTAAATAATATGTACATTCACCAGGAATGCCCAACGTTTTCTATATATATATATAGAAAAATACAAAATATATTATATATATTATAGTGATCTAGGTAAAAAATTAAAATTTAATAGTGATCAATATGGAACTTAACCATATATATATATATTTATTTTTTTTTTTTTGAAAATTGCAACGGTATATTTAAAAAACATTGCAAAATATAATTTATGTATTATAAACTAAATAATAATTTTCATGATTAAATATAGTGAATAATAATATTGTAACAACAATATAATAATGATGAAATTCCTAGTGAGAATAATAATGATAAATATGTTAATAATATTAAATTAATAATACTACATAATATTATAATCGTAAATAATTTTTAGTCATGTACTCTACTGAATTATATGAAATTGTATATGTAGATATTCTATTAATTTCAAGAAAGTAAACGTATAATTTTCCACATTTAGGTAAGCCTATATACTTCGTAGGTACCATTGTATTTTAATGTTTTAGTGGGGATAAAATAATTTTGATATGTGAGCAAGTATCTTCTTACGGTGAATACCGTATATGGATGTATTCAAATAAAGGTGTTAACTAATGTATTACAATGGCGTATACATTATTTTTCAATGGGCAGGTATCAGTTAGGTGAAATAATAATTGTCTTAAAAAATAAGCTCCACTCAAATGTACTTTCTGATTTAACCCTCGAAACGTATTTTATACAATACCCAATCATAATGAATAGTTTAAAAATGTTAACTGTTGTTTTCTTTGAAAGAATTCTTTTTTTACAATGGTTATATACAATCAGTAGGAGGTAGAAGCATTTCCTTCGTCAGATAAGATACTAGTATCATATAGTTTTAATGATAAATAATTTCATCCGATAAAAAAGATTCTGGTTGGAACTGAGAATAATTTACATTTTACATATTATATGACATATATAAAATATTAAAATAAATAGGTACCTACTCTGTAAACATTTCAAATTCTTAGACCTTTTTTCAGAATAACTAAAAAATACGGTTTAATTTTTCGGTTGTTAAAAATGTAGAAATTCGAAAATTTACCAGAAAATACCACATCACATTTACTAGGTAGGTACCAAATACGGATACACATATAGCGATTGGATTAAATGTTCTGATTTCTGTTCGAAGAGTTATTAACAGAAATAATAAAAATAAATAAATAAATATCATTGTAAAACCACTAGGTTCCTATAATAATTCTTATCAATCTTAAAAATATAATGTTCTTATATATATTGAACTTTATATTCAAGTAAACAAAATAATCTCTATGGGAAAAGCCTAGTAATGGCGGGTATCCTCTTGCAAATTACCATTATTTTAAGTGAAACATTGAGATTTGAGAGAGTATTATAGATGTATATATTTTCTATATAATTGTATACAATATTCTTGAAAATTCCCCATATAGGACCCCTTAGAAACAAATTGCGTATTAACGTCCTACTAAACTCGAATATAAATTAACATTAATTGTTATATAATTGGCCAATTTTTGTTTTTTTGAATATTTCATTATTTCTTAAGTACTACGCTCCTAAAATTTTGTTAACTCGTACGGCCAAATTTAACTAAAAAATTTAAGTAAGGAGAGCAATTTCACGTAGATTATTGTATATTATGTTCAAAATCACCTCAGGTATATTTACTCTTAATTACAAAATCATTCTGTAATCTTATTATTTCTATCAACATCGTATTTTACGTTAAATAATAAGTATATATTGTATAATATTTAAAATTACTAGACGTAGTAACTATTTACTATATAATTAAATTACATAATAAGCAAACACGAAGAAAAGTAAATATTTTTTTTACATTCATTTGCCAATATTAGATTGAAAATTTAGATTTTTTTTAATTAAAATTTTTTTTTTTTTACTATTATTATACTTTCAGTATTTATTCAATAAACTTGTAAACCAGTAAAAAATGCATATTTTAACTTTAGATATGGAAATGGTTTAAATGTTTACCTTCGCCTGAAAGATTATTATTAATATATATAATATATTCCGTTATTTTTAATCTAACAGAATCAATATTATTTTTAATATTTATATTTTAGACCGTTAAGAGATTTTATAATTTATTATCGGATGTGTATAATGCGAGACATGAATCGATACAGTTTCATGGTCAATCATATTGCGTGAAACAAACACGCCTCCCGATATTAATCAAAATACGATAAATTATAGTAAAAGAAATGATTTATTTTAATCAAAACAAGAAAGTTTTCGGTGTTATAATAATTTACAGACGATATAGATATGTATGTCAACAATAATAAATTATAAACATTTCTTTGATAATAAATAAACAAAATCAAATACGATTTATATAATTCGAGAAACCTTTGATCATACTCCAAGACTGAATTATAAAAATTTAAAAAAATTATAATAATTGATCTTTATTAATAATTATTATCAATCGGTTCCTAATATAAATGCCAAAATGGGAAATAGGATGGGAAATTTAATTCAAATTAATTTAATTTAATTAACGCAAAAAAAGTATCTTCGGTCCAGAACTAATAATTAACTAAAAAAAAATTTAATTAATGTTAAAAATAAAAAAGAAATAATATTATTAACATTTTTATTTTCTATTAAGCAAATTAAGATTCCAATATTTCTAACCATGCAAAACCATGTAATAAATTTGCACACATTTACTTTTTTTAAATATTTAGTATCCATTTCTCAATTTTAGATTTTAATGGCGCGTCCTGGATGATAGTTTCCAGAAATTATATTTTTGATATGATTTTTTTAAGAAGAAAACTATGTTTAATTATGGAAATATTTTATTAATACAGAGAAAATAACAAATAATAAGTATTTATGACCTATGGTAACCTATTTAGAAAAAAAAATGTATACCAAACTTCGCTCAGAATAAATTCAAAGGTTTATCTTTGCTTTCAAATTTAAAATAACAATAATAATTCACTATTCCGTCCGAGGACAGAGGGGACGATGGACCAATTTCCAACATCTATATCTGAACATTTTATTTTTTATAGTAATAATGTATATATCACTGAACTTGTACAGTGTAATAAATATAAAATTCATAATATAAATATTTAGGCAATAACATTTTTAATTATTTCAAATATAATATTAATGATATTTTTTTATTAATTATTATTGTTTTATTTTTCAGGAAAGTTTTAACAAACTATGCAAAGTATTATAATCGATTATGCAGTGTTTTTGCTGCTGATTGCGTTGTCGTTCGCAGTATTAATTTATAGTAAAATATCGGGTCCCAAAGAACGAACGAAAGCGGATTATGTATTCGCATCGAAAGGATCAGTGTCAATGGGCGCAATGCTCCTGTCCATTGCCCGTGGATTTCTGGGTGTTAAAGTCTTCCTGGGTAAATATGACCATTTATTATAATATGTTTTAAACGAAAAAGAATTTTTTTTTATTTTAATTTCATAGTAAAAATATCAATTTTTAAGTTATGTTGTTTTACATAATTCGATGGCTATAAGGGGCCAAATTCACAATTACAAAGTAATGTATATATAAGGGTTATTTTTAGTAATTTTAAAATTTTAAAACCTTATAACACGTGTTGAAATTAAAACATTAATCTAAAAAACTCGAAAATTAAATTTAAAATAACTAGTGGTTTAAAACTGCAGTCGATATTTGGCATAATGAAAAAATCGACCCAATTTACTTATTATGGACATATCTATTTATTTAAATAATACGTTTATTAATAATACGCCAAACAGCTTTAAATAAGTTATAAACAAGATTAACATAATAATAATAATAATAATAATAGACAATAAAGAAATGAAAAACAAATTGATTAAGAATAAGAAAAAGAGGGGTCCCAATTAGCTTCTACCGTGCATCGACGAAGTGGTTGATTTTTATCATAATAAGAACGAAACAGTGGGATATAGAATGGGACAGATTGACGTGTGAAATGAGAAGGTACTTTAAATGGAATTTGTGATAATAGAGAAAGAGAATCTATTTTGCCATTTAGTAAATTTAAAATAAAAGTCAAATTTGCTGCATGTCTACGGTCAGCAACAGAACCTAATTGAAGATAGGATAAAACAGGAGAGAAAATATTTAAAATAATAAAAATAAATAAATAACTTTATAAATATTATATTATATTAAATAAAAATATAAATACTATACTAAATATATAAATAAAAATAATTAAAAAGGATATTGAGAAAAAAATAGATGAAAGCTGATGCAGGTCTCTTAGACATAATATAATTATTATACCATAGGTATAGAACTATAATTTATATACCTAACTTATAATTAGTGAAAAAAAATTAGTGAAACACGCGATTAATATAGGACTTTCAAAAACCCGGTTTATAATCTCGGATTTTACACATTATAGATGACACTTAAAAAACATGTTCATTTGCTTTCTCCCTCTAGCCAACTAAAAATATAGAAAATTTACGTTTCGCATTCTTATCACAAATTTATTATATCTAATATTCGATTAAATGTAACTATAACAAATTTGTATACGAGATAATTATCCATACCATATCATTGTCTTTATTTTGAATTTTGTAAAGAGATATAACAATTTTAAAATCCAAAAAATTTAAGTACAAATTTTGCTCTTAAAATACGATGCTACGGCATAGACAATCAATTTTATAACACAATTTTGTATTACGCTAATGTTAGAAATCACAAAGTTGTGGTAGGAATGCCAAACGTAATTTCCTATATTTTCAGTTAGTTAACGGAGACAGCGAATGCATATATAATGTCCTCTTATAACCATTTGAAAAATTATTATATAAAATAAATTGTAATTTTTAAATGTTTTATTAATAAATCTGTAAATAATTCACGTGTTATAATGTTGAAAATTCAATTTTAATTTGTCATATTGAATGGATTAGCATAAAATATTACTTGGTAAACAAATTCTAAAAACCGGATATAACCAATAACAGATGATAAAATTTTTCAAAACCGGTATTGTAACTAAAAAGATAATTCTACTTTCTATTTTAAATCAGAGATTAAAACTGATATAATAAAATAAAAGTTCTAAAATTAAAAAAACCAAAACCTTTAAAACAAACCGGTTACTGCAAGCATTGATATAATAACTAAAATTCTATCGAAAAGAAAATAGTATTTATTTTTATGTTATGACGCGATTCATGAGAATGATGTAATATACCTAATATTATTCAACAAAATTTTAATTAAATCATTGATATCGGGAAAACATTACGATATCAATAGTGAACTTAATAATAATATGTAAATTCAATTTTTACATAAAACTATACGTTCTTTAAATTACGTACTTCTGCAGATATTAATATATGTAATTAATAAAATATATTTTTCACACATATAGGGTATCCATCCGAATTTTACTATAGAGGGAGCGGAATGTGGGAAACGCTGTACGGAATGTCCTTAGCGTTTCCATTAGTTTTGTATTTTTTCCTACCAGTCTATTTCAACCTCGGAATTACTTCGGTCTATCAGGTAAGTCTCAAACACAATATTTATTAATAAGAAACTTAAATAAAATAATGAAAATAACTAAATGATCAACAATTTCCAATTTTCATTTGATTTTTATTAAAATACTAATTTCGTAACTAATTTCTATCCCGATCATATAGATAATATTGTTTCTTATTGCAATAAATCATTCAATATCATCATTTTATTTGCTACAAACACATTTATATCCGAAACTTCTTCGGCATTTAATGTAAGTTGTGCATCGCTATACTATCTATCTTATAATCAAACTTACACAGTATTTAATTTCATGTGTAATATATATATATATATATATATATATTTTTTTTTTTTTAACAACTATTTAGAATTTTATTGAGAATTACAAGTTATCCTAAAATGCATTTTTACATCATCAATATTCACAAAATGTAGTTTTTTCACTATAATTTTAAAGATCATTTAAATTGTATTTTTCGTACCTAATTCATACATAAGTGCATCAGGTATGTTCCGAAGTTTTTCATCGCTCTTGCCATTATTTCTAACAGCTAGTAAGTATACCTCTAAAAATTTCCAGATTTTTCGCTGGATTTTTGATAATATACATAGGGTACCTATAGTGTTTTCATTGCTTCCGACCATTCCTAAAAATGTATATTTGTATACACAATGGACCCCAATTTTCATATAATTTTTAAAACCAACTTGAAAATAAAACTATACTATATGCAGAATCCATCTTGTGTTATTCAAATTGTTCAGGAAAGCGTTTTTATAGCTTGAACGTTTGTAAAATGAAACAAAATTAATACCAGATTCTATAGCTAATAAGGTGACTATTGTTGAAACAGTACCTAACAACTATATCAATTAGTATTTTGTTTACAATATTAGCACAAAAATATTGTTACACGTAAATGCCCCGTAGAGAGAACCATTTCATATTCAACATTGTAGGTACCGTTTAGTTCTATCTAATGCAAATACAATTTTCAGTTGCATCATTTTTTTTTACTTCTATGCAAACTCATTTAATAATAGACTCCAATTATGGATACAAAAATGCGTATTTATTTTTCGAGTCCGTGGATTATGTAAAATATTTAGCCACCGAATGATGTACTTTGATCATATAAAAACAAATTTTGGATTACTTAAAGGATTTTCTTTTTCTCAACGACCTTCAAAATGTAGGAGACCTTTTATACCATATAATATATTCATACACATAAATTGTCGTTAAAGATATCCAAGTATCAACTCGTTATTTCTGTTTATTTCCAGTATTTGGACATGCGATTCAAATCGAGAACTGTCAGACGGCTGGCGTCTGCCACGTATTTAATAAGAAGTGTACTTAACCTTGGAGTGACAGTATTCACGCCATGCGTCGCTCTAAAAACTGTGATGGGATTACCGTATTGGTTTTCGATTATCTTGATAACGTCGATTGCCATTGTTTTCACGCTTCTGGTTAGTTAATTTACTTCATAATATTACATTTTATTCATTATTATATAACTACACGCTATTTTGATTGTTACCGTTAATACTATAATTATCACTTGAACTTTTTAATTAAGCTATAATAATTACGAACATAAAGATTAGCTAATAGCTGTGAATAGATAGGTACTATACTTACAGTATAATTCCTCATTTCTAAAACTACGTATTATCAATAAGAAGTTAATAGTATTTATAATTTATTAGGTACTTCATAATCGATTGAAAACGTATATAAATTTCGATTTGAAAAAATAAATTCCATCTTCATTTTAAGAATTTATACGTAATTTACACTTATAAAGTATTCGTATTTTTAATACTTTTTTTACTCAAATACCATTTTAGATACTTTTTAAAATTTTATTCGAATACGTATTTTGAATACATCTTTTATTGTTTATATTCTTTCATTCATCCAAATACTTAGTCAGACAAATATTTTAATGAAAAGAATTATAATCTATATTTATTTATTATTATTTTTTTTTTTAAACAACTGGCATTCCAAAGTTTCTAAGGTTTTTTGTGGACCGTGGTTACCCGTACTAATAAATTATCAGACAATATTTCCAATAATTGTATTATATATTTATAACTATTATAATTATAAAGTACAATTAGAATGAAAAATATTTTAACCTATTAAAATAATATAGTCTAAATATATTTTTTAAAAAGTATTCGAATACGAATTTGGAAAAACTGTTTAGTTATTTATTATACTACGTATTCAAATTACAAAATAAAAGTATATTTTACAATTTATCAATTTCTAATTATAATTATACCGTAAATATATCATACCAAGAATTATAAATTTAACGATGAACTATAATGTAAGAAATTCGATACAATATCAACTATGTAGTTTTCTAAACTAACATACATCTTATGTTGGTGCGTAAAATTTATCACAAAATACAACTGATTGACCTAAAAGTAAATTCTGATTAATAATTTTACCGCACTTCTAGATTATTCTTTTTTATTTTTTAAACGATAATTTTATCGAGTTGTTTAACAATATCATTAAATATTGAATACATTGAAAAAACAAAACATTGAATATATAATACATTTAAAAAATTTGAGAAATACTTTCTTTAAACCTATCAGATGTCCTATTATTGTAATACAAATTTATTTTCGAAAAATTGCACCTAACAGTATCATATTATACATTATAATATATATTTCATTAGAATAATAGATAGAACAATATTATAAATAAATAATTGCAGTGAACATAAACCCTATTATATTTATTATAGCTATATACATTAACATATTTAATTAAAAAATGCAATAAATATTAGGTCACAAGACTAGCAGTGGGCAAAGGAAGTAGCTCGACTTCAGTCAACTAAATTTTTTAATGCATGACCTTTTTATTTATATTGGCTTTTTTTGCTTATTCAGTCGATGAGCAAAAAAATGATCAATACAATCAGCCAAATCAACCTCATTAAAAAAAACTAAAAAGTTATTTTCGCTTCGTCCAAACGTCCTTATTAGGATTGCCTAATGAATAGATTTACCCCATTAGGTTTTAACTTACGATGTTTGGATATTTTTAGGGAGGTTTAAGATCAGCCATCCTTGCGGATGCCGTACAGAGTATGGTGATGATTGGTTGCAGTATAGTGATTATCATACATGGTTTCTTCATAGCCAAGGGTCCTTTGAATGTATTTCAAGTGACCAAGGAACGGGATAGACTGGACTTTTTCAAGTTTGTAAAAAAAAAATAGTTTAGACGTACCTACCTATCTATAACACTGGACTATAATATTAAATTATATTTTGAAAAAAAATTTAGTTTTGATTTGGATCCTACCGTTCGGGTAACGACAATTTCCGCCACTCTCGGTCAGCTCTTCATGTCTCTGTCGATGTTCGGCTGCCAGCAGAACTTTGTCCAGCGATACTTCAGCATGGACTCGCAGAAACAAGTCGAAAAGTAAATTAAATACGAACCGTTTCTATTATTCAAAATGGCAGCCGTATGTTTATTTTTGGTTAGGTCATTTCTCCAAATTCGTAACATTTTCCTAGGGCTTTGTGGCTGACCATTCCGTTGATGATATTCCTATTCAGTCTGTCGTGGATCGTCGGTATGGTCATATTCACTGTGTACGCCAAATGTGATCCCCGAGCACTGGGATACATATCGGAGATCGACGAGATCGTGCCGTTTTACGTGGGGGACAAATTCTTCTTTTTGCCCGGCTTCATGGGACTCGTGTTGGCTAGTTTGTTTAACAGTGGACTCAGGTAAGTCAATGCGATATAATAAAATGTTTTCTTTCTTATAAATTATAATATTATCGCTTGTGATAACATGAT
This sequence comes from Pemphigus obesinymphae, assembly GCA_025469235.1. Taxonomy (NCBI): domain Eukaryota; kingdom Metazoa; phylum Arthropoda; class Insecta; order Hemiptera; family Aphididae; genus Pemphigus; species Pemphigus obesinymphae. The sequence goes on along the minus strand of JAIPRL010003069.1, from coordinate 15,295 downwards.
AAATGCGGAAACGTGAACAATATTCGTGTATTTTTCAGTATTCTCGTATCGAATTTGAATTCAGTCTCAACCGTAGCCTGGGAAGATTTCGTCTCTCAAATTCCTATCTTCAAAAATGCCAGTGAAAAGCATCAATTATTGTGCATCAAAAGCTTAAGTAAGTACATTTTTACATAACGTTATTATCTGTTTTTTCAATTGATAAAAATATATATAATAAGGTGTTCTGTAAACTGAGTCTATAAGTAGATTTTTCTGCTTTTATTTGCATATACTTATTAATTTTTTCCGAGAGGAAATTGAACCACCAATGTTTACAGAAAAAAAAACACGACCATTTTTTTGTCTCCGTTAATTCTAAAGTGATTTTGGTTTTATTTTAAAATTATTCAGGTTTTTTCATAATAACATAATGTTTAAATTTTATTACACCAATGTAAACACTAATTATTGTCGTTGAAAAATATTGATTTATAGTCTATGATAGCAATCTGAAAAATCAAAAATAATGTGTTTCTGAACTTCTATAATTTAGAAATTCATCTTAAAATATTATTGTATATATATATTGTATTTATTGTATATATTTGTAAACAACAACAATTTTAAACTTTAAGCTGAATTTATACTACAAAACCGAAAAATAAACTGAATTTCAATCCAAGTATACAAAATCGAAACATTGTATTTCAGTGGCGTAACTAGTGGGTAATAAGGATAATATGTCACCCTCCCCTCAGACCTTATTTTTATTGCAATAACTTGTTGATAAGTACTATAATTTGGAATTCATATTTTTTTTTATTATATTTATAATGTTATACAAATGTATAAATAGTTTTGATATAAAAATTATTATGCATCTATGTCATTTACCTTAATGACCTAATATGACAAAATACAATTTTGTTTTTAAAAATATTTCATGATTTAGTAATTCTTAATTTTTTTTTTTTTTTTTTGTAACCACAATTCTGAAATTTGTAACTTAATTTTAACCAGCAAAAAATGGTTTTTTATTTCTAGGTAATAGACTTAGCATACTTCGCCACCAGCCATTTTAATAATCAACTCACGAACTTTAAACTAGCGTAAACACCTAACGTGGATATAATCCATTGTTATCACAAATCAGAAATGTATAACTATACTAACTATATACTAACTAATATTTATCGATTATTATACTATATACATTTGTAATATAGGTACTATAGTACATTATTATATCTATTAATATTTAATAATTTATTATTATTAAATTGAATTTATAATTGTAGCTTGTAATCTTGTAAGTATTGTTTTATCTGCATATATCAACTAAAATACTATTTTTGATAAATAATAATACAATTAAAAAATGGGAAAAATTAAGTTACGAATTCTAGATTTGTGGTTACGAAAAATTACGAATTGTATTTACTTCATAATTATTCGTAACGTGTTTTTTGATAACGGATTTTTAGTTTGTAGTTCCAGGGTATATGATTTTCAAAATGTCCTGAAACATTTAATCTCACGTTTTCTCCATAGAGAATACCTAATATACTTATAATCTTATGACCAAATAATATCCATATCACCCCCCAGAAAATGGTCCTAGTTATGCAACTGTTGTATTTTATTGATGGACCACGAATATTTTGAAAACAAAACTAAAAAAACATATCGAAAACATGAATCTTGTTGAAGACGAAAATATTTGTATATTTGTAACATTGCATATCAGTTAACATCAAAAAGTATATACAAATAAATACTTGTTGAAAATACGACAAAAGGGAATAAAATCAATTTAGTCTCAGTGCCTATTTTGACATTCCTATGTAAACACAACTTCAGTATATCGTCGAATTGTATTCATTTTGTTTATTGATATTTCACTATGTAAATTAGTAATATTAAACAAATTAAAAATTAAAATTAAATTTATTATTTTAAATTTTAAATAGCTTAAAAATTATTTGTTATTATAATCGGAAATGTTTTTATTTTATTATAATTTCAAAAATATGCTATTAAGGGTATGCAACACATACATCATTTTACCAAAAAAAAATATATATATATATTTTAAGAAAATTAAAATTTCTTATACAGTAATTAAAAAGTAAAATTTTTACACAATGTAGTAGATAAAGTTATCTATATTCTAACACAGATCATACGAATATATTATATTATATTATATTATATTCATATATTTTGTGATTCTACTGTAGTTATTTTAAAAAAATTCAAAATATTAAAAATATTTATTTTTATCATCTATATTTTATAAAAATTTGGATTATTAACTACGATTACAAACTAAGAAAACTTATTTTTTGTAAACGGTGTTGTTAACAAATATTGCGATGACATTACAATTAAAAGCGGTACTTAAAATATATACTTTCATTTCTTTTAATTTCTTAAAAATTACCTATTCAGAACCTTTGAAAACTGAATGTGTGACGTAATATTTTTCAAATACGATTAGTAACTAAAATTATGTTTTTAAAATTTAATTATTTTCAAAAATGTTACCTTTTTCGTAATTCATAAAATCGTAATTTAATATTTATTTTTTTTTTTTTAGGTGTAATTTCTGGATTAATAGTTATGGGCGTTGCGTTTATTGTTGCACAATCTTCGGGCGTTATTGACGCTTCTCAGCTAATGACATCTGCGACTAGTGGACCTCTGTTAGGAGTCTTTGTTTTGGCGATGTTTTTCCCGTCAACGAATTGGAAAGTAAGTATATTATCTACAAGAGTATGCTTTCCAATGATTTATACTTTTGTAATAATTAAATAATTCATTTTCACATTATCAATAAAGTTTAACATCAAAATACTTCATATTTTTCAAAAATGGGTATTAATTATTCGTAAAAAAGTTCATTTAAAAAGTTGATGTTTTAATTTTTCAACTCAACTACATGTTAATGATTTTTTCCACTAACTTATTATCTTAACTAGTTTACATTTTCATTGTACTAACGAAAGTTATAATAATTTTTTAATAACCATCCAGTTAAATTCACGAGTTTGTTATATATATTTCAATTAAATAAAATTATAAATTATTATTAATAAATGGGTAGGTACTTGGTATTTGAAAAAAGAAAAAGAAAATTTTTGGCAAATTTATTAATACTATTTTTAATAATACTGAAATTAATATATATTTTTTTTTTCATTTTAACTATATATACTTGATGAATGTAAATTATTTTAAATAATACAGCTTTAAATTTATTATATTTACTACAGTTTAGTTTTTTCATTAATACACTTGATTTTTTTATTAGTTTTAAATTTTCTAAACCTAATTTTGTTACGACAATAATTATCGCTCGATTAACTATACTTTTTACATAAATATTGTCGATAAATTAGGTATAATTGCATAATATTATGTGTACTGAATAGTAAATTCAAATGGAACTCATTAAATTTTAAATATCAATAAACTATTATAATAAACTTATATTATTATAAATAGAATTGGCATACCAATACCAAATAATGCCAATAATAATTAATCATTATTCTAGACAAGCTTATAAATTAAAGATAACAATGATCACTAATAAGTTATCAGTACTTTCAATATAAATATGTAAAAAAGTCAAATCTTTTTTGTTTCTGTATCCTGTATAATATAAAAATGATCAAATTCATGAAAAAATGTATTGAAATTAGTAAAGTCAAATTAAACCAAAAAGAAAAAAAAGCCTTCTGTGAAAATTTTATAGTTAATAAAAATTATTTTCAAATAATTAAACGTTAAAGTGAAAATATAAATAAACGATAACCTTATCTCAGTTAAAAATATATTAATACTTTTATATTAATTGAATATACATTTGACAAATACATTGAATCAATTTACGATTCAAAAGAATTGAAATAAATTTGGACTTATATTGTACTTTTTTAAATATCAAGTAGGTAACTATTTTATTAATAATTAATTATTATCTTTGAATGTTTATGGAATATCTAAAACAAACTCATGAGGATCGTTCACTCCTAATATATTAACTTTACATGATTATGTAAAAAATTATGCCAATGCATTAAAAATTAAAACTGTTAATTTAAGTAGTTAAAAAAATAACTATTTGAGTTAAATAGTTAAAAAGATTAACTTTTAAGGGATTTAAATAAAATTTAAAGTTATATTTTAATTTATTATAAATAAGTTTTAGAACTTAAATAAAAGTTGGTAATACGTTCGTATGTGGGTTTAAATTAAATTAGATTTTAAAAATATATGAGAAATTATCAATAAGAACAGTTCATCAAAATTATATTAATTCCTCAAAGAATATCATTATTTGGTTAAATTTTAAAAATAAAATATGTGGTTAGAGCTTATTTTGAATTTAAATCAATGTCTATCAACATATTTATATTGAGTTATTTGTTTCTTTTTTACCAATTTAAAATTTTTTCAGTGTAATCATGTTCTTTAGTTAATCATTTTTTTTTCCAAAAATAATTTTATAAACAATACAAATACAACAATGTTTCCAATTTTAATTTTTAAATTCAATTTTTAAGTAGCTCTGTGTAAACAATTTTCATACATTAAAGAAAAGTGAAAATCTAATAACTTAAAAATATTTAAATACATTTTAATAGTAATTTCAAAGTAGTTAAATATCATTACCACTTGTTATTATTGTGTAATCACGTTTTGCAAAAAAAAAAAATTCTTAACACAATATAACAGGAATGATCTGTGTTTTACCTATATCTGATTTTCAGCACATCTGTAATAATCAAAAAAAAAAATTAATTGTGTTTTATAAAAGAATTACGATAGAACACAAATCATATTATCTACTGCAGTATAGTTACAACTACAGTTAGAAAAAAGGTTCCTTTCCCTAAAATAATACATAATATATCCTCTTGACAAATTTTATAAATTTAATGAAATGAACTTTGAAAATATGACATACCTACTTAGGTATTTGTTTTTAAACTAATGGTTTTTACATAAAATTTCATTCTCCTAAAATCAAAAATGGAACGTAATAATTATCAATCAAAAAAATAAATTATAATACATCTATATAGCTAGGTAGGTATTATATAATCATTTTATTGTTTTAATGAATTTTTATTTATTTAAAATAATTGCACAATTGTTATAATTTATGGAATTTCGATATAAATAATAGTAATGTCATTATTTATTTATAATCAGGTATTACAAAATAATTTAATATCTAGCCATTAAATAATTTTTGTTATTTATTTCCTAACTTTAAAATAACAAATAAATATTATTACAAGAAAGTATCAGCTGTGATTACAAAGACTTAATAAACGATGTAAAAATATTCTGGTCGACAATGAGACAATGAAATGAATTTGAACCTCAAAACTGTGCCTGTTATATTATTGTATTGTGCATTGTGAATAATATAAATGAATTATTCTGATAATGTTATGTCCTTGACAATGATCATGGAATATCAACTTTGCAAAATGACATAATAAAGACAATTATTTAAATAGAATACTGAAAAATAGAGAAAACTCGTGTATTTTTTTAAGTAAAATATAACAATAAAAAAAATACTTTTATAGTTTTGAACAATAATACTAATAACTACTACTAAAAACTATACGATACATTCCACGAAAAAGTTAAATTTTTTATAAATATTTATTCAATTATCTTTTATTTTAAAAGAAATTTCGTTTTAATAAACTTGCCTAACTTAACGACACATTTGATAAAACACTATCAATTATTTTTAAATATTAGGTATATATTTTTTTACCGATTAATATTTAACACACAAAAAAGTAAGAGATGTTAGATACTTGTATACGTATTTCAAAGTTTATTTTTATTGTGAATTTCAAAAATAAATATAATTATAAATTTATGCATTTTAAATCATTTACCTAAAAAGAATTCAAATGTACTTAGATTTAATTTATATAAATATTTATAATTTCTAATATAATTATATTTCACTTTAAATTATTCATATTAACTGAGTTAAATAATTGTATTTTTACGGTTACGTTTAGATTAACGGTCTTAAAAAAAACTTTTAAAAATGTATTGTGGGCATTAAAAAAATATATATATATTTTTTTTAATCTTTATAAGTTTAAATTACTTTTAGTTAATAGCTATATTAACTTTTAATTGAAGAATTTTGGATTAATTTAACGTAACTAATTTGAGTATTATTTTTTCATTGCCCGTCTCTGAACTAAAATACTAACTTACATAAAAAAAAGTAATAATTCAAAACAGTTTCAAAATTTTTCTAAAAGAATAATTTATTTACATATAAATACAACTTACAAATATTTATTTAATGTTTAAATTTTAATAAATCTAAATTTATTTTACGTTATATATTTACATATATAATTACATTTTTATATTAGCTACCATCATAAGATATTTTATATTTTACATAATCTAGTAGACACGTTAATACATAGTTAATACATAACTTTACTATTAATCAGCATAATTTAATTCTAAACATATTCACAATTTTGTGGTAATTTGATAAAACTAAACTTTTTTAGTACCTACTTATTTATATGAAAAATATTACTAAAATGTATTCAAAATATTCTAAATACATTTATTTGTGGGCATTTATTTGGTCATACCATCAAAATATTTTAATAAAATTCAAGACCATTGATTAATTTATTAACATTTAATTTAACAACTCATAAAACTGTTCTTATATCAACCCTATTATACAATATTTCTATGTGAGTGGTATATATTTCATATAACTTGGAGGTTTTAAAAATGCAATAAATCGATAAACGATGCATAAAATATCAAATATTATTGTAATATTTCCCTCTATAATACACTCTCAGATTTATTAGTGAAAAACAATGTCTTGCATAATATGTCTACCTCCATTTCCTAGGCAAACAGTTGCTTGGTCAGTTAAGTCCACAATAGCCCTTTTACAAACGTCTATGTTGACTGTCCATGTGCCACAACCCGTTAAACTTCTCCCTGCATCCGGAAATGGTTTTAGGTTTGTTTTTGTAATCTAGTAACTTTATATAACCCCATATAAAGAAGTTGTAAGATCTTAGAGGTTATTTCTTATCACTATCATGAGGTGAGATCACAAACTCAAAAAATGTTCAACAAAATAAGGTTATTGTATCGTAGGTTGTCACACCTTGTGGAGATGGACATATATCACATAATGTTTTTACTATTAAATCACAGAATATATAGAAGGTAATTAAACAACAGTTTTTATTTTCTTATACACATTTGACTGATTCATTACATTTCTAAAACATATGCTCTTTACATGAAATACCTTGTAATTTTTTTTTCTTCGTCTCTTAATAGGTAGTTTAATTCATTATTATTAAATTTGCAGCTCATATTTCGTAATACGTTTTCGTACGAGTTCTCAGCATCACCACAAATCATTTGTTCAGAATTTTTTATCCGTTTCAAATTTAATAAAAATTCTATTTATTTTTTTTTTTTTTTCAAAAAATTAAGGGCGCTGCTGCCGGCATGATATCTAGCCATCTGGTCACGCTATTAATCGTGATTGGGTCGATGTCAGTGACCAAAGAAATCCACTATCTGCCAGTATCCACGGAGGGCTGTACGAATTCAACGTTCTCTCCGCACATCGAACCATTCTTCGAACAACAGTACGCGATCTACAAAATGAGTATGCTGAATAAAACGCACGATGACTTAGCCATTTCCAACGTCCTGTTGTCGCCGGAGGTCAAATCTACCTCCTCCAAGTACGTAGTTTACATATAAACTAGTATCTAGAAATATTTACCATGGGCATTTATACCCCTGAATTACCCCTGAACATTTTGTATTTTGAATTTTTGTTAGGAGAGCGTTTTTTTGGTTTAAACGCTGATATAATTTTTTCCATAATTCTATTCAAACAAACTCAATACTTCCCAAATTGTAGATAAAGGTCCACTTGCTGAAACAATATCAATTATTGATCAGAATTAGAATAATATTAACAATATATACAGTTTAAAAAAATCTGTCAATAAAGAATGGAAGTACCTAGGTCTTTAAGTAAGATACTGGAGATGGATATATTGAATTTAAAAGTAATGATAAATCATCATTTCTTTCGATAAAGCGATTCTGAGCGAAGCTTCGATGTATATAACATGAGTATTATGAGCAGGGTTACCAACCGTCCCGATTTTAGCGGGACATTCACGATTTTTAGGTTTTTTTTCCTGCATCCCGATAAAAGTTTATGCGGGACACATTTTTCCCGGGACATAAGGAAATCACCAATTGAAGGCAATTAAAATTCAGTGCAATAACAATAAGACAGCTCCACTTTTTTTCAAAAATGATTTTATTATATTTCCTGATAAAGAAAAATTAGGCCGACATTTCTGTGTAAAAACCAGATATCTCTGATTATTATATTGCCCAATATAATGCAAAAAGAGCTGTCTGGTTGT